>JADMNF010000117.1:0-102516 GCA_016097085.2 Sporothrix curviconia | reverse complement strand
GGGTTTTGTTACGACACCTTACCCTGCATCTCCACGAATGCCAGCCAAGTGCATTTTGTTTTATGTGGTTGGTCGGATTGTTTGGCAAACCGGCAGCCTTTTTCCAAAATATTGGTCTTGTCTTGTCACCCACTGTTTTGTATTTCTCTGTTCGTGTTGACTGTTTTTGTACCTTTTTTGTCTTCTTATTGTCAGTTTCCTAAAAATTGTCTGTATAATTTATAGGTGCGTACTGTAAGTGTTCACGGTGACGGAAGAACCGTTCATTTGGCTCCCACGTGCCTTCTTTTGTGTAAATACAAAGTTGCCCAAAACCGACGCTCTCGCCTATCTTCGCGAGAGTGTTCTCCATGTGCTCGAGAGTTGTCCTGCAGTAAAAACTGCATAAAAGCACCACGGCAACAAAGAAAGCTAACTAGATTTTAACAGCCAACGGCCAATGCTCTGCGGTGTACTGAGCAATGGCAAGGAAGATGCTTGCGTCGATGTGCAGCCCCAAGAAGAGAGCCGCCCAGGCTTCGTGAAAAAGAGACCTGAGGTACGTCTACCGACGAGCACTCGGTGGCCAGTCAACTGAGCCGTCAACTCGCAGACGCAGGTATCGTCTAATTAGGGAACAGTCGCCCGGCCGTCCCCTTGGCTCGAAGGGTACTGCTGTTTCATACTCCGCCGAGGCACTCTGCTGGCAATTACAGGGTTTTGAAAGTCCATCAACCTGGCTGATCCTGTTCGTCCCAGGTTTAATTGAGCGTGGTTCTGCATCCGACGCAACGTCTATCCTCCCCCCTTTGTCCAATCTCGACTCGCGCCCGGGAAGCCAGCGCTGTTCCTGACCCACCGATCTGGAGATGGCAAAAGCGTGCCAACACGTTTTTGGACGCCATTGGCCGCCAATCCGTCAAAGGCTCAACCTCTTGGACCATCACAATCTCTCGCCCATGGAACGCGAAAGAAAGTTGCTTCTTTGCAGCGGCAAATGCACGACGAACAGGGATAGAAGGACCCTCAGTATGCTACCCGATTTTCGCCAAGCGCGACGAGGCGTGTCATTACAGTCCTCTTGGCCTTTCTGCCGTACTTGACGTTGTCCCCGATACGCCATGGATTGGCACGAATATCTCACATTCAGCTCCATCGACGGCAGCAAAAGAAGTTTCCCGTGCGTCTCGGCCTTGCCAAAACAAGATTCCATTTTACTTTATTGTCCTCGGCCTTTCACGTGGCGATGCGGCCGTTATTAGTCACACCCGGCACCGTCCCCCATTCCCGCGATATGCCGTAACGCCTACCAGACCATGGCAGCAACATGCGTCCTCCACAGCACCTAGATGTTTTCTTCAGCCTATACCTGTTTCGCCGTCCTTTGATGCTGGATACGGCCCCGCATGCAGAGCGATTCCGCTATCTTGCCAACATCGTTCCGACACCGCCGGAGTGGCCCGTCGCCAATGCCTCCGGTCTCAGTCCAGCATCTCATCTGCGTATGTCCGTCGCCGGCTCGCTCCGAGTATTCTACGGGACCACCATCATACCAGACGCCTCGCAGTGAACTGGTCTCTGGTGCCCATGCGCATCGCAACTACAGCAGGTGCCCGCAGGCAGCAGCTATCAACTGCCCCCATACGAAGCCACCAGGACCCAAGACACATGGACAGCCCGCATCTTCGCGGGACGACAAGTCGAGAGTCGATATTGCGCGCTTGATCGACAACCCGGAGCCGCCAAGAAGAAGAATTGCACTAGGTCTTGAATCGAGCGTCGTGGAAAGCCTTGATTGTTGGGGATTCTACGATTTTATCCCGCCACACACACACACACACACACACACACACATATACCGTTCTTTACCTCCATTTTTGGCTGGGAATTAGTACGTTTTCGCTTTCTGTGTTCCCTCAGGTCTCTTGGTCATATCACCTTTTCCTTCATTTTTGCCCTGTCCCCTTTCCTGTGTGATATGGCCACGACGAACTTGCTTTTGGTTGGGCTGTTGTCCTTTTTTTTTTTTCGTTTCTAGTAGCGCTTCTTTCTTTTGGTATGGCAGATACTATCCCGCCTGTTATATTTTTTTCTTCTTCCTTCTTCTTCTATCACCAGTGCCGTCTTGCTCAAAAGAGTAAAGATCAATTCTGTTTCACAATATCCACATCGTGCGCGATACTCACATTGGGGCCAATCCTTGCGATACCTGTCAGGCATATCATTTTTCGGGCCCGAAACAAAAAAACAAGCTTGAAGGGTCGTTATTGCTCCTTTTTGTATTTTTTCTTCTTTCTTCTTTCTTCTTTCTCTTCTAGCCTTCGACCCGGATGGCCTTATGTTTTTTCTTCTTGGTGCGCGCACTTGGCCTTCGCTGGCCCTGTGTTCTTCGTTGTCATGTTGGGCGTATCCCTTTTTTTCTTATTTCATGGCGAATCTGTGTCGACGAGTTGAGCAAGTGCATTACTGGCGAAATACGCGACGGCGCAATAGAGAGTGACGGGACAGAGGGCAGCCCTTTTGGATTTTTGGGCACATCTTGAGAAAAATGATATCAGAGGAGTTACGAAAAGGGAGATGGGATCTTGAATAAATTAAAAAGTCCAACTTTCACAGAAAAGTTGCAATTGACGTTGATTTTCAGTATTTGAAATGTGAGCTACTGCCAGCCGCTACGAGCACAGTATTTCCATTAGTAGCGTTCCCTTTAAGATAGAGTGAACTTAGACATGCCAAAGTAGCCTCCTGGCCACGTGACTTGGTGCTCGAGTTGATTGACGTAGAACGCGTTTCTGATGCGGAAGGCGCGACTGGCACTGCTGCCTTGCTATGTATATAGCATCGATGAGATATCGCCACTTGCCCCTATTCTGACAGCATAACGGTTCCATCATCAACGCAGCCAGAGTCGACAAACAGAAGGCTGAAAGGTTGAAAGCGTGTGAAAACAGATCTGACCGGCAAAGGGGGCCTTCGAGGCACGTGTGGGCGCTTGCGACAATGGATGCTCCTCCAGAGGCCGAGTCGCCGAGAGGCACCAAAAGAAAGGCAGAAGCGGAAGAGACCGATGCAGCTCTGTCCCACGGCGTATTCAGTAGGGCTGATCGACATTGTCTTTTTGTCTTTTTGTCTTTTGCGCCGAGAAGAAATGCAAGTACGAAGCTGGCACTGACTCTGGACTTTAGGCACTGGACCCCAACGTGGTCAACAAGATCGCGGCGGGAGAAATCATCATTGCGCCTGTGCACGCCTTGAAAGAGCTTGTCGAGAACGCCGTCGATGCAGGGTCGACGATGCTCGAGGTGTTGGTCAGATGGTGGCCTGAAGCTGCTCCAGATCACAGACAACGGCAGTGGTATCGATGTAAGTCACAGTGTGGAGGGAATTGATGATTTGAGCTGAAAAGAAGAGAAAAAAGGACAAGAAGAAAAGGAAAATGGCAAGCCAGCTAACAAGCCACCAGAAGGAAGATCTGCCCATTCTGTGCGAGCGTTTTACGACATCAAAGCTGCAAAAGTTTGAGGACCTCGAGTCCATCAGCACCTATGGTTTTCGGGCGAGGCCCTGGCGAGCATCAGCCATATTGCGCACTTGACCGTCACCACGCGCACAAAGGACTCGGAGTCTGCCTGGAGGCGTACTACGAGGCCGGCAAGCTGGCACCCACGAAGCCGGGACAGGGCATAGAGCCAAAGCGCGTCGCTGGCCGGCAGGGACCAGATCACGGTCGAGGACCTGTTCTACAACGTGCCCACACGGCGCGGGCCTTTCGCTCGACCTCGGAGGAGTACAACAAGATTGTCGACATGATTGGCCGCTATGCGTGCACTGTAGCCATGTGGCGTTTGCGTGCAAGAAGCACGGCGAGTCGTCGGCGAGCATCTCCGTCCAGGCTGCGGCCAGCACCGTGGACCGCATCCGCACGTGTACGGTGGCGCCGTGGCAAATGAGCTGCTGCCATTTGAGACCGAGGACAGCCGGTGGGGCTTCAAGGCGCGTGGCTGGGCCACCAATGCAATTTCAGTATGAAGCGCACGACGCTTCTCTTGTTCATCAACGGACGCAGTGTCGATTCAACCAACATCCGAAAGGCGCTCGACGAGATGTATGCCGTCTACCTCCCCAAGAACAGCCACCCCTTTGTCTATCTGAGCCTGGAGATCGACCCGCAGCGTGTGGATGTCAACGTGCACCCGACGAAGCGGGAAGTCAACTTCTCAACGAGGACGAGATCAGCCGCGCCATTTGCGAGCACATCAGCGCCAAGCTCGCCGAAGTCGATACCAGCCGCACGTTCTCGACGCAGACCCTGCTACCGACGGGCCTTCCTCCTCTTCCCGCAGCAATAAGAATGCTGGCGGGCCTGCCCAACAACAAAGTCTGCCTCGACGGAACAGCAGCAGCACTGAAAAGGACTCCGGCTCGCCCGTACGAGAACAACCTTGTCCGCACGGACACGAATATGCGCAAGATTACGAGCATGTTTGCACCCTCGGGGCCAACGGTGGTGCACATGTCGCCGTCCACGCCGGGATCTGTTTCTGCATCAGCATCAGCATCTGCATTTGGACAGGATGGTGCGGACGCCACAGAGAGCGATGCTGCCCGGACACGGCATGTACCGCCCGGAGGAGCTGCAGACTATGAGGTGGTCGACCGCGATGCGACGGTCAACTGGCTCAAGAGCGTGCGGGAGCTGAAAGAGGCCGTGGTGGAGACGTCACACGGCGAGCTCACAGAGATCTTCAAGAGCTACAGCTTTGTGGGCGTTGTTGACGAGCGCCGGCGGCTGGCTGCCATTCAGAGCGGCGTGAAGCTGTATCTGGTGGACTATGGCCGCGCCTGCTTCGAGCTATTTTACCAGCTGGGGCTAAACGACTTTGGCAATTTCGGCGTCGTCCGTTTCAGTCCGCCACTGGACTTACGGCAGCTGCTACGCATGGCGTTTGAGCACGAGCGTGGCCATTATGACAGTGACGGCGGTGACGGTGGCGAGGACGACGAGAATGCAGAGATTGAGAACGGTGACCCGGATGCCGCCGAAGCAGTCGAGGCCGTGGCCTCGCAGCTGGTCGAGCGCCGCCAGATGCTGCAAGAGTACTTTTCGCTCGAGGTGACGCCAAGCGGCGAGCTGCTGAGCATCCCCCTGCTGATCAAGGGCTACACGCCGCCTCTGGCCAAGCTGCCTCAGTTCTTGTTGCGGCTGGGGCCCCGTGTTCGCTGGAACGAGGAAAAGGGCTGTTTTGACACGCTCCTGCGCGAGCTGGCCAGCTTTTACGTTCCCGAGAAGCTGCCATTTGTCAACGAGGAACGGCAGCGACACCGGCAGCAGCAGGCACAGCAAAAGGGCAAGGGCAGAGAGGGCGGCGGTGCCGCAACGGAGGCAGACCAGAGCATCAGCACCGGCGGCAACAAAAGTGCAGAGGACGAGGATACACGGGCCCGGCGTGCCCACGTCCAGCATGCCGTGGAGCACGTCTTTTTCCCAGCGTTCAAGACGAAGCTGATCTGCACGACGACGTTGATGCAGGCGGGCCTCGTCGAGGTAGCCAACCTCAAGGGCCTGTACCGGGTGTTTGAGCGGTGCTAGGACAGTGTCTCCCGATTCCATGTCACAAAAAAGGGTTCACTACATGGTACAACGAAATGTCTCCATAATGATGTGAGTAGGTCAAATAAAAAAAAAAAGGACAGCAGCAAGCAAGGAAACTACTTAAACCTGCCGAAGCCATAGCCTCCTACCGTGTGCATTGTTCTTTGCTTGTTATATTTTTTTGTAGTCTCTGTTTTCTGATGCAGCTATAAACGGCGACCAAAAAAAAACAAAGAAAACTAAGAAAACAGGGAAAATACAAGTTGGTGGTGAGCTGCCCATTCCGACACCCCACCCCACCCCCCCCATCAAAAAGAAACACCCAAAGACACCCGCTTTAATATTGTCCCTTTATCTCGTCCCCGCCCTGCCTGTCTATTTGTCGCTCTCCCAGTCGGGGTTCTGTGAAAACAAATGTTAGTTTCGACGATGCGGCCGTTCAAAAAGAAAAGAAAAGAAAAAAGAAAAAAGAAAACAGAAAACAGAGACGCGGGAGAAAGGCTTACCTTTTTCAGAATGACAAGACCCTCCAGGGTGCTGCTCAAGCTAATGTACTGCTCGTCCTCGAGCTCGGCACGCTCGCCGTACGCCAGCAGCACGGGAGTGCTCTGGGTCTGCCAGCCGGTAATCGTCTTGGGCCGGCCGGCCTGGCCGACGACGTCGACGGCCTGGCCAACGCGCACATTGACCGTCAGAGGCTTGAGGTCCTCGTCGAGCGTGACAAGGAAGCGCGGGTGCATGGCGGTCACGAGGAAGTAGAGCAGGTAGTGCGAATTGGAGGTGATAAACTGCTTGGCGTCGAGCATGGCGACGAGCACGGCTAGCAGGCCCGCAGCCGACACGCGCGACAGCACCTGGCGGTCGGTGTGGAAGGGGCTGATGGACAGCGTGCCCTTGCCCATGTGCAGCAGGCCCTGGGCGATGCGCACCATGAACAGCGACTCCTGGTCGCGGTGGTAGTAGCTGGCCAGCTGGCGCAGCAGCTGGGCCAGGCGTGCGTTGTTGGTGCCGGCGCCCAGCAGGCCCATGGCGAAGATGGCGTTGATGGCTACCTCGTTGTCGTTGTCGTGCGAGTATCGCGAGAGCGTGTCGTAGACCTTCATCTGCGGGTTGCTGGGACTGACGAGGCCCATGGCTAGCGGCACGGCACGGCGGATGTTGGGCTCGCCGTAGTGCATCAGGTGGCCAAAGTGGCGCAGCACCATCTCCTGGCCGACGTCCTCGCCCATGGCGATCAGGCCAATGCCCAGGACGGCGTACGACTGCAGCAGCTCGTCGCCCTTTTTCTCGTCCGCCTCCTCAATGTGCTCGTTGCACAGGTGCAGCAGCTCCTGGATCTTGAGCACGGCGCCGGTGCCGGCCCACGCGCACATGGCGGCCAGCACGCCCGTCGGCTTGGCCACGGGTGGTCGACGGCCTTGAGCGTCTCGAGGATCACGTCGACATCCTCCTGGCGGCCAAAGAAGAGCAGGCCCAGGCCCAGGGCCAGGAAGCGCGTCCACTTGTCCGTCAGCTGGCGCTTGCGGTCGTCGTCGAGCAGCGTGGTCACAATGGCCTCGCTGACGTCCGGGTGCGACGAGCCGACAAAGATCATGCCGCAGGCCAGCGCGGCCATGGCCGACGTCTGCATATCCAGCGACGCGTCGCCGATCATGGGCAGCAGCTTCTCCAGCAGGTCCTCCTTGTTGGAGCCGGCGTAGGCCAGGCCCAGGCCCATGATGGAGGCGGTGCGGATCAGCGGGTTCTTGTGCTCGAGCTTCTCGGAGTCGGCCAGCAGCGCGTAGGCGGGCTCCGAGTCGAGGCGCACGCCCGAGCTCATGATGCCAATGGCCAGCATAGCGCCGGCCTGGATCTGCTCCTCCTCGACGTACGTGTACTTGTCGATCTTGTCGAGGCCGTTCTCAATGTCCCACAGCATCAGCGTGCCCAGCGACGCCACCGTCGACATCATGCCCTCCTCCTTGGTCTTCCACACCCAGCTCTCCTTGTCCTGCTCGACCAGCATCATGTTGTCCTTGCCGAAGCCGGCGTTGGTCAGGGCGTTGACAAAGGCGGCCGCGAGGTTGTGGCGCGCCGAGTCGATGTTGGTCATGCTCGACACGCGGTTGCTTTCGAGGTGGCTCTTGTAGATGTCCTCGGTGGACTTGGGGTCCAGGATGTTGAGCTCCTTGCCCAGCAGCTTAAAGTGCTCCGACAGGCGGATGTTGCACAGCGACTCGTTGATGTCCATGTCGTCCGACTCGGGCAGCTCGAGGCAGATGCGCTGCCGCGCGATCAGGAACGCGAGCTGCTTCTTGAGCGCCGGGTCCTCGGCCTCCTCAAAGTCGGCCGTGATCAGCTCCATGTCGTTGAGGCGGATGGCCAGCACCATGGCCTGCGTGTGCTGCGCGTACTTTTTGTAGATGCTGTGCGCCACGCGCAGAAACTGGTCGTTGTCGGGGTACGTCAGGAGATTGACCATGGACACCATGTAGAGGCACACGCGCGAGTACGTGTCCTCGTCGACGTAGTCCTGCAGCTTCTCGATGATCTCGAGCTCGCTCATCAGGTCGACGGCGTCGGCCTCGGCATTGCTCTTGAGGAACAGCGGCACCAGGACCAGGGCCAGGTCGACCAGGTCCGTCGTCGGCTCCTCTGCTGTTATCCGCCGGCCGTACACCTCGCCGATCTCGAGCGCCAGGTGGCGCACGTACTCGTGGCCCCACGAGCCAATGTCTTGTGTTGGTGCCAGCAGGCGGTACTTGAGCGTGTCCTGGCGTTCCTCGTCCGAAAACGTCATGCCGATGACCGACAGCACGTCTGCTAGCGACGTCTTGTCATCGCCTTCTGCCCACTCGTCGTACAGCTTGGTCATTGCTTCGTAGTGTGGGCGGAGGAACTTGAGCGGCTTTGGCACCGCCGTCATCGAGGACGTCGACGTCTTGATAAAGTCCTTCATGGCTTCCAGCGCCGGTTTGTAGAGCGCCGTGTCGGATTCCTGTCGCGTAGGAAAAGGGAGAAGGAAACAAATCAAGGTCAGCAGTCGTTCTGGACACCCAAGACACTCTTCTCTTCTCTTCTCTCTCTCACCCCGTGTTTCTTCTCTTTCCATCCATTCATTTTTTTGGTTCTGCCACTTACACTCAGTCTCTCGACGAGCATGTCGAGCTCGTTCTTCAGCTGCTGGTCCTCTTCACTGAGCTCTTCGGCTGCGTAGCACATGCACGTTAGCAATTCAGAATGCCAAACAACTGCGCATCATCACCGACTCACCATCTGGCTGCTTCTCGTCCTTCTTTCCGTTGGCAACCGGCTTGCCGTCCTTGTCCTTGGGCGCATCCTGGCTCTTGGCATCGACGGCCTTGCCCTTGCCCTTGTCGGCGGTCTTGTGCTCCTCGTGCTCCTGCGCCATGATGAAGCTGTTGTGAAGCTACTGGGGACCTGCAAAGTAGGAGCCAGCTGGGCCAAACAAAAAGGTTGGCGTTTCTTTTTCCGTTTTTGTTTCTGCTTCTGTTTCTATTGTTGTTTTTGACAGCGAGAGACTGCGGAATTGAGGCGCGAAATGGGTGTGTCGAGATGCGCAAGATGCGACTGAAGATCAAAAATCAAGCGAGGCGGGTCGTGGTTTTGCGGTCTTGGTGGTTTCGCCGTGGTGATGGGCGAGGGAGAGGCAGCGTGAGGCAGGGAAGCGGAGGGAAGAGAGGGAAGCTTGGTAAAACGAGTCGCCCTCGCTAGCTTCGTTGGCGCTTCCACCACATTACGCGAGGCTTTGGCCGCCTAGCCCACCCAGCAGGTCCAGCTCGGGAAAAGCGGGTCGTATTCACAAGCCACAGCAGCCTAGCCACTGATCCGCAGGGGAGGCAGGGGCCAGTTGTAGCGGGTTGCGGAGCTATGAAATTCCGGCCATTCACCTTCTTGCATGGATACGTATCGTCCTTATCACTTATCTTATCGAAAATTTACACCCGCGATAAGGCTCTTGCGAACGACGTCAAGAAATTCTCTAGCAAATTGGGCTGGAAGAGAGAGCATCGCGTTGTATTTTCGCCATTTTCTCGCCTGGCAACCTTTCTACAGCCCTTGAAAATTAACCTGCGACCGACACAGACAAGAGGCCATGAAGTTAGATACCAAGAGCTTGCGGTACCTCACGCCCGAGGACTGGCGCGTCCTCACAGCGGTACGTTTTCCCTCCAATTTCCTTCTTATCCTCACTGGCATGGCAAGAGTCTAACACGAGACCCCCGACCGCCCCTCATGTTTAGGTGGAGATGGGCAGCAAGAACCATGAGATTGTCCCGACGTCCATGATCGACAAGATTGCCCGGCTGCGCGGCGGCAGCAGCGGCGTGCACAAGAGCATCTCCACGCTCGCCAAGAACGGCCTCATTGGCAAAATCAAGAAGCGAAATACGACGGCTACCGCCTAACATACGGCGGCCTGGACTACCTCGCCATGCACACCCACTCGCAGCGCGATGTTGTCTACAGCGTCGGCCACCGTGTCGGCGTGGGCAAGGAGAGCGACATTGTCATGGTGGCCGACAAGACGGGCCAGCAGCGCATCCTCAAGATCCACCGCCTCGGCCGCATCTCCTTCCGGACCGTCAAGTCCAACCGCGACTACCTCAAGAGACGGCAGGGCGGCTCGTGGATGTACCTGTCGCGCCTGTCCGCCATGCGCGAGTACGCGTTCCTGGAGGCGCTGCGCGACGAAGGCTTCCCCGTCCCAGAACCCTTTGCGCAGTCACGACACACCATCGTCATGTCCTTTGTCGACAATGCCCTTCCCCTGCGGCACAGTCTCGGAAGTGCCAGACCCCGCCAGCCTGTATGCCGAGCTCATTGGGCTCATCCTCCGCCTCGCCCAGCACGGCCTCATCCATGGCGATTTCAACGAGTTCAACATTATGATTCAGGAGCAGAAGCCCAAGGGCGACGACGATCCCAGCGCCAACGTCCCCATCATTCCCATTTTGATCGACTTCCCGCAGATGGTGTCCATGGAGCACAAGAACGCAGAGATGTACTTTGACCGCGATGTCGCCTGCGTCAAGCGCTTCTTTGAGCGCCGCTTCCATTTCATTGCCACACAGCCCGGTCCCTTCTTCAAAGACGCCCGAGCAACTGTCGGCCAAAACGGAGCCAAGCGTATTGACATTGCTGTCGAGGCCTCTGGTTTCACCAAAAAGATGTCCAAGGACCTGGAGGCTGCAATTCTGGAGCAGCAGAATACGGAGTTCTCTGACGTTAGCGAGAATGACGACGACGACGACGACGAAGGCGATGATGACGAAGGCGATGATTGACGAGGGCGACGAGGACGACAAAGGTAGCAACGAACAGGAGGCGGTGGGAAAGGAGCGTGAACAAGATCCCATAGCAGAGCCGTCAAGTATGACGCCGTCTGCCAGTGAGATTACAGAAGATATGCCACGACTATCACTAGGAACAAAAGCGTGAGCGATGCACTCTAGTTGTGAGCCACAGATCTTTTAATATTATAATGAGCCGTTCTGTGCTCCTCTGGTTTCGATATACGTGCCCGTGTTCTTGTCCCCTTCGTATCATTTATAGTCCGAAACAACAACGACCATGCCCCCCAGAGATGCTCCTAAAGATAGGAAGTAAAAGCCCGTGTGGCCTTACATGAAACAAAAAGAATATAAGAACAAATCAGAAGTGTGGCAGAAAAAGACAAAAGACAAATAAAGACGAGACAAGGCACGGTCGCAACAGTATCCGCTTCCTATCTCATGACAATAAAACATGTCATGAACTGGGTACAATGATACAACCACACTCTATCTCACAACTCTTGATGAGGTACATATAGTACTTTTCGGCCCGTAGAAAAAGAGACTTGTAAAATAAAATCTAAATCAAGATGTCAGCAGACAGCCATCGTCGTATACATATATATTTGTTTGTGCAAAATGAGACGTACCAGAAGCGGTATAAATGCACAAATTCTGTCGAGAAAAAAAAGCTTTGCGTACAAAACGATACAGTCTTTGAGCTTGGCCGGTTGAACAACCGCGAAATGAAAACTTGGTGTGAGTTGACACCATGAGCAGTGCTCTAAGCGGTTTCTTTTCTTGATGGAAGCTGGCTTTGGAGTGGGTGAACCCTCGGCAGTAACAGAACGCTCAACAATAGTAGCGCCTTTCGTCACCGGAGCCGTCGGCAGTAGAAGCCGCATCGCCGTCCGTGTAGCCTTTCTCCTGTAAAGTATGTCAGTTTCAGTTTGAACTCGTCTCGCTAGAGCTCGGAAACTTACGAAGATAGCAATGTTTTGGCCACTGTTCGAGTAGCTGCTGGAGATTGCCGGGTGAGACGAGTGACGGACAAGAGAATGCCCGCTTCGGAAAAATTAAATATGTTAGCAAACATATCAAGAAAAGAGGGTTGGAAGAACTGTGAGCGGATAATTCAGTCGTTGATTTTGTTGGTGTACCTGAAGCCACTAGTGGTGCCCTGAGAGCGGCCGGTTCCAAAGAGCAGGAGCATAGATCGATGGATTGATGCCCACCGCATGGGTCCCGTTATGCCCAATGTTGTACTCGTTCGTACGATATTGGCGGCGCTCAGATGTGATACGCTTCAACTCCTTCTGCGAGGGCGTGTCGGCGTAGCGGACTTGCATGACATAGTTGTCTTGGCCAATGGTCATTCCGTGGAAGTTCTTGATCACCTTCTCGCAGACATCGCGTGTCTCAAATCTGTCCAGAAGATAGCATGTCAGATATATGCACCCTGGAGTATGGCATGAAACTAGAAAATGGAGAAAAATTTGCGGGATGGTGCAATAGAAGAACGTTACCTAGCAAAGCCAACACCGCGGCTGTTTCCATCGAGTCCCGAAGAATCTTGCTGGACACGATGTGTGGAATGGCGTCAAAGAAGTTTGGCCCAGCATCTGTTTGCACAAAGTCAGCAAATTATCTCCAGATCCGATAAGGGAGGGAGCATGCCACATGCAATGTGGCCTTACGCTTTCGTTGACATCCTTGGGCAGGTTGGAAAATGTACAGGTTCGTCGAACCCTCGTCACCTTCAGCCTTGAGGCGGCGTTGAAGCTCTCCTATCACATACGCGTTAGTCGACGGTTCTGGCATCAAAAATTCGTTTGCAACGCAGCCTTACCCGCGCAAATCCGACTTCGTAGCCACGACGGTAGAAGCCACGGATGCACTTCTCCGAGTCCTTCACATCTTTAAACTTGGCGAATCCGAAACTATGAGATTAAGAGTGTTAGAATTGAGAAATGAACGAGCCAAGTTGACAAAAAAGAGCAACCATATGGGGAATTGGGGGAGAAATAGTGCATCGGCTTACCCCTTGCAGGCACCAGTGGCTGTGTCAATGATGGCCTTGGACTGTTCAACTTCACCGAAGCGCTGGGTGTACTTGAGAAGCAAGTCGTCGTCTGTTGTAGGTGAAGCCCACGGATGTAGACATTCCGATTGCCCTGAATGCGATTTTCGAGACACTGCTCGAGCGGTTTGACGTGATCCGTCCAGACAGAGGGACAGCCTTGGGGACCTGGGGCTCCTGCATCAGAAGCCGGTCAATGTCAGGATCCGCGGCAGCCTTCATGTGACAGCATTAGAGGCATAGCTGCTCCCGTCGCGGGGCGACGGCGTGGTGTAAGACGAGCGCTCGTGCGAGGCAACACGAGCACCACCGTTGAGGCGTCAATGCGTGGCCAAAGAAGGGTGTGGCTGGGGCAGATTCAGTAGCAGAAGTCGAGTATGAACTCCGACGGTTGTCAAGGACAGGAAGCTCGCGAGGAATACGATCTCCAAATGCGATCGGACGCCCAGGGGTGAAGGGCATCATGGCTCCTTGGCCATAGGGCGGGGCATAAGCCACCGGCAGGGTACTGCATTGGATAGGCACTCCATAGCCATGATCTGCCAGAAGGGGATGAAGGGCACCGGGGTAGGGTGTGGCAAGATAATGCTGCCGTCAGGACCATTCACGAATGCACCAGCTGGGATATTGGGCATATGGCCGGCCTGGCCGAGGTTTCCGGGGGGGAGGTTCATGGCCGAAAACTGATTCATCATGGCATTGAGACCATCATCTGGCATCTGCATTCCGGCACCTGGGGCGGTGACCTGGTGAGAGTGCGGCCCGAGATCAGTCGGTGCTGCACTGTAGCCAGAAGAAACCCCGCCGCGACGGCTCGGGAAGCCAGCGTCCACAGTCTGCGGATAGGTAGCCATGATGTTCCTTGAAAAGTGTCAGATGATACGACTTCAAATCTTGCGTCTGCCAGGGCCGTGGTCCGGACCAAACAGGGATCACTTAAAAATGATGTTGTTGGAGACTTAGAAGAGAAACTGTTTTAACTCAACTGATTGACCCTTTTGAAACGTGGCTAGTCAGGCTGAAGCTTTTTGAGTATGCTGGTGCTGAGGCAAAGATGCGTCGCGACTCTACGTGGGCATTAGCAATGTCGTCGCTGAGGATTGTTTTGGGAGAGGATAGTAGGGGGGTAAGCTGACAGGAAGAACATTGAGAGGGCAAAAGCACCCAGAAGGATAGATCTGGGCCCAAGACAATGGGAAAGGGGCTGATCCAGGGGAGAAGTGACTGTGAATGAACAAAGGGAATGCAGAAAAAATGGAGCGTGCAAAAAAAAAAGACAAAACGAGGCGTGGTAAAGAGTTCGAGTGTGGTGATGCTGTAACAACCGACGAAGTAGAGAAGCCTGACAAAAAAAGGAGGGGAAAGAAATGGAGGAAGAGAAGAGAAAAGGGGGGTTGAGGAGGGAGAAGGGAACGTAGATGGGGGATTGTTTACTCAGTTTGACGAAAATATTTGGGAAGGTGTAGTGGGCATGTGCCAGAGAAGAAGCCGCAAAGGGCTGATTCCTAGGCTTAAAAGTACGTGAGAGGGAAGGGGCTGCGCAGGAACTGCTGATACTGGAAAGAGCGATGCGATCGAAGACAAAATAGAAAGGAACGAGCCGATGAGGAAAGCACCATGCGCTGAGATGCTGAGATGTGGAAGGAAGCGGTATAGAATTGCTGATTTTGGTAGGCGCGAAGGTGACACAACACGCGGCAGGGATCCAAAAGATGGGATAAAAGAAAGTGCAAGACTCTGATGACGCGTAAAAAGAAAGGAAGAGATGAAAAAGAAAAGTGAGGATTGATTGAGAAATGTATTAAAGAAAAACTTCTTGAAAAAAAAGGCAGAATTTTCCAGCCCAGCACGTTCAATGCACACGAGCACACGGGTATAATCGATACCTGAAGTTCGGATTGTCTTCAATGAGTGCTACATGCAAATTAGAGGGATGGGAAAGTGACAGAAGCATGGGAAGGAGCCTTGGAGAGAAGGCTGCGTTTTCGTGTCTTCGTGCTTTCGTGATATCTTATCTAGGAAGGCGCTAGAGCTACTTTCGAAAACGGCAAATCCCCGGCCAGCCAGTCCCAGAATGCCTTTTCTCTAAATAATACAAATACCTCGACACTCTCGACAAATAATGTCTTCCGTGCATATATAGGCACGTGGAATTTCATGTAGCGAGCTACCACCATTGACCTGCAAATGTACATGCTTGGCTGCAGAAAATGTTGAGAGTTTTGGGACCATCGTGACTGCCCTAAACAGCACATGGACCAATTTACATTGCTTTTAAATACAGGAAAGAGCGTCCTGCAGAGAAGAACAACAAGGCCGATCCCAGAACAGTCACGGAAGGAGCTATGGGGAGACCATGAACCAAGCACAACCCCTGTGAGCGAAACAGGAAGCTGGAGGGTTTGCAAGAAGTCGGTCATTCTTTCTTCAGATTTTGGTTTTCAACCACGCGTCGTTCTTGCTGCCTCCAAGTCGGACAACAAAGTCTCCCATTTCAAATTTTTTTCTCCATCATTCCTTCCTAGTCGCTGCATCATGCTGATCTCACCTTCCTATCAGTTTATTTCGTGGGGCTTGATCTTTCCAATTCGGAAGGAAGCTGCTCTGAAGCAAACCTGGACTAAACCTGAGGGAAAGTGAGGTGTAAAGTCAATAGAAGGTGACCCAACCTTGCACGTGCTAAAAACTCGTGGCTGCTCTCTTTCCTGCATATACGGTTTTAAGCATGCCATTTTACAGTGGCAATGTTATAGTCAAGAAAGACACGCTGTGGATGCTTCCGACATCTCGCTCTCCAGCGGAAAAAGCTGTCCTCCTTTTGATCGGAATGTCGGAATCTATTACCCTTTTGCTCATCTTCCGCGCGAAAAACTCGGCGAACGCCTCGCCACCTCGCATTGGGGGAACTTGCCTCGGGCCCAGCAAAGCTTCTGTGGCCTTGCGCCTTGCGGGGTATTAATTTGGGGGCCAGAGGCCTGTTTATGTGGGGTGGGGGGGAGCAGGCTGGAAGACAGGCGGTTTCCGAGATTCCGGGGTGGTAACCGACAACCCGGCAGTCAATCGCGGGACGGTGAGCGAACTGGCGACAGAACAAGCTGAAGCAACTGGCTACTGCGGAGAAGAAACGTGGCATCACGTCGAACAGTGGCATGGAAATGAAGTTATTTTTTTGTCTAAATGTAGTAGCTGGCGGCTACTGTGTAGAGAGTAATAATGTGTGAAAACCGGCCGGCAACCTGGAGAAAGACGCAGAGCAAGATATACCAAAAAAAAAGAAAAAGAAAAAAAAAACCCTTCCCACTTATAAATCAACATGTATGGCAGGCCAATAGAGCGCAGCAAAAAACACACCGTATGCAGCATAGAGAGGATAGCACCAGACACGATAGGAAACAAAGATCAATGCACCTCCTTTTTATTTTTTTCTCGTCTTTTCGTACGCTTCCCCACTTCCCTAGGAGAGCTCGTCCACAATCCCCACCTCTTTTTCTCGTTCGTTCTCGGTTTGGGGGTTGGGTGGATCACGACCAGACATCCTCCTACAGAGCTGTTAGTATGAGTCCATGCGTGAAAGGGCGGGGATGGGGAAGGGGGAGAAAGGAGGGGGTAGAAACTCACCTGGTACTGGTTGGAGGCGCGCATGTTCTTGACAATCTCTTCGCCCTTGGCTTCCGAGATGCCGCGCTGGCTGGCAAGGATCTGTGCCAGGACAGAGTTCACCTCGCGGGCCATGTTGGCGGCATCACCGCACACATAGATGTACGCCTTGGCTTCCAGCAGCTTGTTGACCTGCTCGGCGCGCTCCTTGAGGCGGTGCTGGACATAGACTTTCTTGCGCCCTCGCGCGAGAAAGCGGTAATGAGCTCAAAATTGTCACCCATGGCCTTCTTGTACTCCTCCCACTCGTCCTTGTACAAAAAGTCCTCGGTTGACTTGCGGCAGCCAAAGAAGAGCAGGTCTCGCCAACGTTCTCGCCGTTCGGTGGCCTGTTTAGCACGCTCCTGCAGGAAAGCGCGGAACGGAGCGACACCGGTACCAGGGCCAATGCAGATGATGGCTTGGAGGATCGGAAGCAGCTTGTTGACCTGCTCGTACTTGTTGCGGGGGCCCGTAATCTCGTAGGTCTGGCCAAAGACAGTCGGGTTGGGGTCGCCGTTCTGCTTCTGCTTCAGGCATAGAGGTAGTTCGTAGCAACACCGTGGAAGCTCGGCACGGCAGGAATGACTTGCGACTCGACAACAGCGGTGATGGAGATCTTCTGGGGCTGCACAAGGGATGAGGACGAGGATGGAGAGTAGTAGCGGGGCTGAGGCTTTGTTGATGCCCTCAACAAAGGCCGAGAAGGGGATGTTGGTCCCACTTCTTGCCCTTGCCGACCGACTCGAGGACGCCGGCAATGTTGAGGTGGTGCGCGTTGATCTTCCTCGTGGAAGTAGTCCTTGTCGCCACCAAGCTTGGCCATCTCGGCCTTGGTCTCCTCATCGGGAGCAAAGGCAGCAAGCGTGGCCAGGAACTGACGCGACACGGGGCCGCAGATCTCCATGTGGTAGCGAACAATAGCATCGTAGGTAGTCGGGGGCCGGGAAGGGCACCTTGGCAGTGGGATCCAGGCCTTAACAGTGAGGACTGTGTTGCGCTTATCCGTGAGGCCAAGAACAGAGAGGAAGCGGTCGACCTCGGCGCCGGCGTTGTGGGCCAGACAGCCAGATGGTCGCCGGTCTGGTAGGGCATGTTCGAGCCGCTAATGTCCACTTCAATGTGCAGGCAGTTGCGGTCCTTGACGGTGAAAAGCTCATGCGACTCGACAATAGGGGCAATGTACGGGTTGTGGGCGTTAAAGGGGCCCTTGGCAGTGCCCTCGAGGTGCATCTTGTTGGGCTCGCCGAGGTAAACCTCCGGAGAGTCGACAGACAGGGGTTCCGAGGGCGTCAGGCTGAAGATGGGCTCGTAGACAGCCTCGCGCTCCTCGAGGCCCATCTTCTCGGCGAGAGCAGCCCACATGGGGTCCTTCCAGGCCAAGAAGTCCTCCTCCATGGTGCCGGCACCGTCGTCACCCTCTGCCGGCCTCGCCGACACGGGTGGCGCCGTGGCGCTGGAGAGCCTTGTCCACGGCGCGGATCATCAGGTTGTAGTGCTCGTACGTATTGTTGCCCAGGCCGAAGCCAACGTAGGTCAGGTTGCCCAGGGGCACGTCGGCGCCCTGCGTGAACTGGGCATCCTCGGCGGTGACAAACTCAAAGAACTCGACGGCGTTGTCCGTGGGCTCGCCCTCGCCGTAGGTGGCCAGAACAAACATGACAACCTTGTCGCTGGGGACGCTGTCGAGGCTGTCAAAGTCAAAGTCCTCCAGGTCGGCAACCATGGTCTCGAGGCCGAAACGGCTCTTGCCCTCCTTGGCGAGACGCGAGCATAGTCCTCGGCGGTGCCGGTCTGCGAGCCGTAGAAGATGATGCAGTTCTTGTTGGACTCCTCGAGCATTCTCGGCAATGTTGCGCGTCTTGCCAGCCTTGGCGCCGTTGTTGTTCTGGAACGAAGCCGCCATAGGGATCCTTGACAATGCCCCAGAGCTTGCCCTTGGTGAAGTAGGCCAGGGTGCCGAGGAGAATCACAGACAGGACAATAATGTCCAGAGTATCGAGTTCCGCCATCTTTGCGGATTGGGGGTGGCCGGAGAACAGAAATCGGGCGGTTGTCGCAAGCAAAAGCGATGTAGGAGTTCAGGTGGAAGCGGAAACGAAAAGGGAATGGCGAGAGGCGCGAAATATATGTGCCCCTGTGCTGTGGGTGCTGTGGTGGCCGTTTTCTGCCGTTATCTTAGTGCCTGGTGTGTTTCTGCTGGGGACCCTACTCTCTTCCTTCTACTATTCGTATTCGGGACCTTTGTCCGCTGTGGCAGGGTGGATTTATGTACTTCACCGCCTGCCAAAACGGGTGGATTAAGTGTGTGATGTCGTGAGCCAGACGAAAGAGAGCAGGAAGGAGCAAGCGCCACGCTGGCCTCAGATGCGTCGATCCGGTTCGTTTTCAGGCCCTGGCGAGCTTGGGGAAGGAGAGCAGGAGGTAATACTCTCTACGACATAAGACACTAGCGTGGGAGTAAGAAGCTGGAGTCAGATTCGAGGAAGGTGCAACCTGCCAACGAGAGAGCACGAGACAAGGGAAAAGAGAAAGATGAGGTGAGAAAAAAAGAAAGGAAACAAGAGTCCAGAGCAAGAAAGATGTGAAAAAAGAAGTACAAAAGTTAAAAGTTAAGCAAAAGGATCTCTACCGAAAATTTACAAGAAGGGGAAGGCGTGGAATATCGCCGAAGCACCACACGGCGGACGGTTAACTTGGTGAGGCACGGAAAGTAAGATATCTTACGAGTCAGAAGTTGGGGAAGGCGGCAGAATCAGGGCTGGAAGGGGAGGGGAGAGCGAGTACGAGTATAGCACGTCGTGAGGGGAGGCACGGATATAGGTAAGAATCATAAGTAGGCGAGCTTTTCTTTCGGAAGTGTGGGCTAAGATAAGATACTGGTCTCCGCTGCCGGACGAATCTCGGGGGTGAGGGAAGGGAAGGCGCAGGGTGCACTAGAAAGTCACTCGGGCCCAGGCGCTAGGGGGCGAGGTCCACTGAAGAGTCCAGTTTGCAGGCAAAACACATGCCGTGCAGCAGCAAGATAAGATGCTAAACGCCTGGAGTGCAAGCAAACAATACTTCTGTCGGAATGTTGCAAGGAAACAGCCGATTCCAGCGGGATGCCAACCAAACAGACCGCTACAACCGCCAAGTGGAAGTCTTGGGCTCCGATACCGTTTACTACGAGTAACGACGAGCAGCATCTTCTCTGAAGTAAGATACCAAGTCACAAACTCGACCACCCATGACACATGATTACTCGTGCCTTTCCTGACTCCCACACGGGCTTTTGAACTCCTGGAAAGCGCAAGCTCCCAGTGTTCGCGAAATAATACGCAGAAACACCCAAAAGCACCTCAAGGGCAGTTTCTCCGCACTGGCGCTATTGCGGCAGGTGGGCGGCAGCCGGACGGCAGGCAGCGTCTTTGCCTGGCGTGGGGCTCCAGGTCAGGACACCGCTGTGCTCCGAGGGTCCAGGGCTCAACAGCGCGCGCGCAAAAAAGGTGTCGTGAGCAGTTTGGCAGCCGCCAAGCGTGGTGAATTGCCAGGATCGGCAGAACTCGCCCGAAGAGAGTGGGGCGTGTCCACCGGGCTCCTGCCACGGCCAGCAAAAAGACATGTGAGGACCAGAAGGCAGGCGCGACACTAACAGAGTAAGGGAATACTTAAGAAAGGCAAGGTACGATACGATTCCTACGGACCGCCGGTTTCCAGACTTCCAGGGCAGCCGCGGCCGTGGCCGGAGGCATACGATAGGCCTATTTTGCCGGAGGCTTTTTGGTGGGGAAGGTGGCCAAAGGCTTCCTTCCGATGATGACGTCCGGGCGGGTGGAATGATCTTTTATGTCCTCTGCTTCAGAAAAGAATTAAAAAGAATTAAGAAGACTTTCAAAGACTTAAAGACTTAAAAGACTTAAAAGACTTAAATAATTACTCTCGTCTGATGATTGAAGACCAGCCATTGGTGATTGGAGGTCATGCTGACGCCAGAACATGAGATACTCTCTAGTTGCACATAGCAAAGAGGTCTCACGTCTGCCCAAGAACGACTATTAATGCCCCTCATTCTGGCTGGGCACAGCGCCGAGGCCATGTGTCTTGCCTGCCACAGGCCCGAACAGGCCCGAACATGCCCAAGAAAAAAAACACAGAATGAACCAGTGCGTTGTTCGTACTTGCATCGTTTGTGCCATTCTGACCGAGCAATTCTTGCCCATCTTCTTGTTGACATCGATTTGCATGACAACCGAGCAATGAAGAGCTCTTGCATTCTAATTTCTTCCTCCGCCGGCGTCGTATCGGACCTGCTGTCTGGCTTGCAGTGGACGGAGCAGACATCTTCCTCCGGAAAATTTGACCCGGATGTACCTGTGCTCTCTTATCATGCAAATATCTCTCTTGGGCATGATGGTGTCCAACTGCAATTATCCCAACACTCTGGAGCCACTTCAGCAGAGGTTCTCTGCTCTTGGGCCATGTCTCTGGAAATGTGTCTTCCCCTTTCCACGCGTAGATTGATTCTGGCTCGTACTGTCACGTATCTCATGTATTGACTGTGCGTTTTCTGGCCAACATGCTGCCAAGACTGTCCAGTGCCTGCCCAGCATCCATAACCTTGGGTTCACGTGTCAGTCTCATGGTTGCTCGAGACACAGCGTGTCACACGAAACCAGCACAGCAAAGCCCAGGTTCTTGCGTGCCGTATGATCACTGATTCTGTCGGTGCACATTGGCGATACAAGCCGTCCGCCGGAGTCACAGGAGTACTGGCACGAAATTAAACAACGCCGGTAGCAGATTGCTACCACCAGGACCGTCCTCACGGCAGCAAATGCAGCAGTTCCGATCAGCATCCTGTCTTTGGGCTTTGAACGCCGAAGCGATCTGCCGCCCCAAGCACCATATTTTGACCGCACACCGTTCTCCATTACGGATATAAATATTATGTGCCCGGTCTACAGGCTGTCTCCTGGCTGGCTCCTGGCTTTGTCAAGACAACTCTCAGCATAAGCTTGAATGACAGGCCGAGGACAATCAGACGCGCTGTCGTGGTATTTATGCCAGACCCTGCTCGGTTCTTTGACGGGACATGACCGGGAAAGATGCTCTCATCCGTATCTATATGAATAACCGTAGTAAGTGGAAAAGGGCTGCCGGGCCATGCCTCGTCTCCCACATGCTGACAAAAGCCCACACGGGACAAGGTTGTGCGGATACGAGGAGGTAAAAAAGTCTAAGCGGTACAAGCACCCACGCCTTGTTACAGACGTCCGCTTTGCCTCTCCCAAAGAGCCAAAGAGCCAGCGGCAGGAGTGATGTATTCTCCTTCTCGCGCCGCCGGTTGCAAGCTGTCCTCGATCGTTGTATCTTACGGATGACAATAAGTGCTGCAGCGCAGACACGAGAAACAAAATGCCCAGTCCACTTTTTTCATGACGCTGCCAGCCTTCAACGACTTCCACGGCGCCTAGCAGTGACCAGCCCAAGACCACGACGTCAGACGACCCCATCTCGTATCCAAAAAACCGTCGGGCGCTGTCAAGCTCGCCATTAGAGTTTAGACTCTTGGGGGAGTTGTGTTTGTTCGCGTGGTGTCAGGGATTAATTGGTTCTGGGAACAATGAACACTCTGATGGCATCGGAAACGGCACTCTGATTGGCCAGAGCCGGCGGGTGGGTGGATATTCTGTTAGGGTCAAGCCGCCCAGCCAAGATGCAGCCACTGTCACCACGCCGCACGGCTCCTGCCTTCTTTTTTGCCCCTATTTGCGGGAGAAAACAGCCAGTGGGCAAGGGGATTGGCAGCCTTTGCCCCGCCCCGCGCACGCTCATTGGCCGGTTGCGCCACTTGTGCCTGCATAAGGGATTTCAACACTTTGTTCGGGGTTTATTACGTCCCAAAGTGCTGGCAACGCGTATGTGACGCTGGCTCTGGCAAACAGCGTGGAAGGAGCGAACAGGGTGGTAACAACTTGTTGGCCCCTTCCTGCGCAGAGTATCGAAATAACAGTAGGCGCAAAAAACGAGAAGGAGCGGCCGGCTTCCGTCCAAAGACATCACGACACACCATCGTTTGTTTTTGGGGGTGACCTCTTGTCGTAAGACAACAATAACAACACCAGCGCCGAACGCCCTGGGGAGAACGGCCACCGCCGCTGTAATACGCCTCTCTCCCCCTGCCTGGCCGTGCCCTTGCATGCGATCCACATCAGCCTGCCCAACACTTGGGCATTGGACTTCGCGGCCGAGCAAGAACCATCATCTTCCTTCTCCTCCTCCTCCTCCGTCGCCTTTCCCATCCCTCACGGCCCCGCGCGCATCGCCTTGTGCTACACGCGAAAGCGAAGCCCCTTTCCATACGCCTGCATCGAGACCGACGACCGAACCCAACCGCACCCGGAGCTGCACCTGCCACAGCACGACCGGCTGTCGATTTGACGAGAATTCGACGACGCGAAGCAGACAAAGCGCGGCCAGTGCAACTACCGCGGGATACAGGGGCGTGTGTGTTGCTGGAACATGGGAATTGGGAGTCTGCGCCAGTTGAAACATGGGTGAGTCGAGTCTGCGCGTCCCGCCAGTGCACCGTCATCCATCCACCTACACCCCGATATATTTTATGTATATATATATATATATAAATGTCCCGCTGCCGTGGGCCTCGAGATGCTGTGCGACCTGTGCTCTTGGATTGGGAGGCACCGAGCGGAGGTGCCTACATGTGCTGCAGCGCTTGCAGCGCCCCCGCAGAGCGCGCCGCGGTGATGCATGGCCGCCGGCTTCCATTGCCGCTGTCCACGGCATTCTGTCGGGAGGGCAACACGCGTGCTCGCGCAGAGCATCCAGGCCTGGCCACAGCACTTCCCGGCATGCCTTCCGCTATGGCACAGGGGCCTGCATACTTCTGCATGGAGAGATAGCAGCACGGCAGCAGTACGACAGCAGCCAGCGCCTGGCCAGGAGCCTCTGTCCCCTGTCCCCATCACGTTTACTCGTCCCCTCCCAATGCGAGCTGATGCAGGCGACCGCCTCATTCTCGTCTCTCTCTCTCTCTCTCTCTCTGTGCCCCCGGCTGCTCACGCTGACCACTGATTCTATTTCTGTTACAGCTCCGTCCCAGACGCTGCCAGAGCACGCGCCCGACCCGCTCAAGTTCTCTACGACACCCGTGTCTCGCCTTGTTGAAGAGGACGAAGAAGACGACTGGAACCGAACACTGCGACCCGGCCCCATTGACGCTCCTCCTACTGCCCCCGGCTTGCCCCAACGACTGGGCTGAGAATTGCACACTCGCGCGAATCCAGTGCCGAGAAGCTCCAGCAGCAGCAGCAGCAAGCCGCCGTCACATCTCCGTCATCCGCCTCGTCCTCCTCTGGCTTTTCACAGCTGCACACCTCCTCGTCCCGCCTTGCCCTCAACGGCATCATCGAACGCGCTGTCGACCCCAAGGCTACAGCATACGGCCACCATCGCCAGACGTCCATTGTGCATGGTATCCAACACTCGCGGAATGGGAGCTTGGCTAGCTCTTCGTCAAGTCCCCTCAGCCCGCAGATGATCGCTGCTGCTGGCGCCTCTTTTTCCTCCGAACGATCCGACTTCCAACCTGCCTTTTCCCGCCTCGACGGGGAGTCTCCGTTCCCCCCCGCCGCGCTCTCCCCTTCTCCGAACCCCGTCCCCAGCTCGCGTCCGCCTACAGCCATGTCCGGCGCAAATACCGTGCCAGGGCTTGGTCCTGCGCCGGCCCCCAATGCCATTCCTGGCTCGGCTATCCCGGAGCGAACTTCTTCTGTCACCGATATCAGCAATCCTGCATACCCGCCTCCAAGGAAACTCGAGCGCATGCACAGTGGGAAATACCGCCATGACCACTCGCACACCCAGTCTCACTCTAGGCACTACAAGGACGAGCAAAAGACCGTCGGCGAATATGCCCTTCACGTCCTATTCACATCTGTATTTTGGGAGCCTTGTTCTTGTTTGTTTTAGTTTTGTGAAAACGATAAAAGATTCCTGCTAACACGTCCAGTTTATCTCCATTGCCGAGGAGAAGCTCAACGAGTGCGTTTCGACGGCCGCTTGACTCGGAGCCCTCTGTCGAGAGCATCTGTGGTCCGGGCGCAGACGCAGCTTTTGATCAGCATCTTGCCGCACTGGGCCACATTGCAAAGCAGAAGCCAAAGCCCCTCATCGACATCATGATGCTCTGGCGGAAAAGCAAGAGCGACGCTGCAAACGACGCTCGCGCCCAGCTGCAGCAGGCGCGGGCGCAGATCGGGCCTGCACCGTTGCAGCGGCGGAACACCGAGCCGGTCCAGACACTGTCGTCGCCAGGCATAGCAGAGAGCAGCCTTGCGAGCCCGACTGCGCTTTCGGTCAAGCAGGAGTTTGTGGCACAGGCCGAGCGCAAGTCTACCGTCTCCATCTATGTCCTGTGCCGCGTCCTGCTCGAGGTCATCACACAGAGCAGTCTAGCATCCATCACGCCCGAGATGGAGGACAAGCTCGAGGCCATTATTTTTGGCCAGCTGAAAATGGCCGATGGCGACCAGCTCATGGTGTCTCCGCTGCGCATGTCCAACTGGAGCCTCTTTGCACAATTGCTCGGTGCCATGAGCGAGATTAGCTTTGCCACGGTCACTGACCGCTTCATCAACGACCTCGAGCGGTCTCTACAAGAGATCAATTTCCGCAGTCCCGTGCTCGTCAACCGCAGTGACAGCGAGGAGAAGATGGAGCTCGTCCTGGGTGGCATGAAGCATCTTCGCTTGAAGCTGGCGCCAGCGAGTGCCTGGGACCAGTCGTGCGACTTTATGATTGCGCTCGGCAAGCTCTTCAGTCGTTGCCACGGCCAGAAGGTCAAGGCCGCGTTCTGTCAGATTTTTGACCTGCTTCTCCTGCCGGTCGCCGCCAACGCCAGCAACAGTGACTTTGGCCGTCCGAAATGGGGCGAGGTTCTAAGCACCATCAGCCCGAGGCTGGCCCAGATGTTTGTCAAGCCTCGTCACTGGGCATGCGCCTTTCCCCTGACCGCCACGATGCTCTGCACATCGCCGCCCGACAGTTTTGGCAACCAGTGGCTCCAGCTCGTCTACCCGCTCCAGACAAAGCTCAAGGACCGAGCCTCGAAGCCCCTCTCTTTGCAGGTTCTGTCTCGCATCGTGTGGACGTACCTGTACCGGACCACCGACACGGTCTCGGGAACCATTCGCAAGCTCGAGGAGGTTCTGAAGCTCATTCTGCCCAGCACAAAGCGGTCGATTGTTGCTGCAGACACTGCCGTCGTGGATCCCCTAATCCAGATCATTCGCTTTATCGGTTTCAAGCACCCCGAATTCTGCTTCAAGACTATTATCTTCCCTCTCATCAACGCCGAGCTCTTTACCGTCAACCGTGATCTCAAAGTCGAAAACCTGGAACCGGACCGGATCGTCGTCGGCATTCGGGCATTCCTGGCTGTGATTTCCGACCTGGAGCGCGGTGCTGTTGGCCGGCCGCCGTTCCCCAGAGCTACTCGGTGCCCGCGTCGGATCGGGCTCCCACATCACCCACGCTTGGCTCGCCTGCGTCGTCTGGTCTTATCGGGGGCATTGTAAACGCCAGTGCACGTGCAAGGACGGCGTCTGTGTCGACAACAAATAGCACAAACATCACAAACAGCTTCGACGACCAGCTGTCGCGGCCCGTTGCGACAAACGTACTCGCCGACACGGTCCGCGACTACTACTCCCGCTTCTGCGAGATTCTCGGAAAGATCACCATCATCTGCGACAACACCTTTGGAGGCCAGGCTGCATTGGACGAAAAGTTTGGCAGCCCCGGGCCAAAGACGCCCATTGCCGAAACATTCAACTTTGCACGGCGAGAGGACCACCAGAACCCCACAGACCAGAAGCAAGCCTTTTATGAGCTTCTCCATGTCGCCGTGCAAGCCCTTCCCCGGTGCCTGTCGCCAGAGATCCCCTTCAACTCCCTGATCAACCTCTTGTGCACCGGCACGGCGCACATCCAGCCGAACATTGCAGAGTCCTCTGCCCAGTCGCTCAAGGCAATTGCTCGCCAGTCACACGCCCAGCAGGTCACCATGGGATTTTCGCGCTTCATCTTTAACTTTGACGACCGCTACGCGACCATGTCCGACGGCGGCATGCTCGGTGCAGATCACATTGAGAACACGCTCCGCCTGTATATTGAGCTTCTCCAGATCTGGATCGAGGAGATCCAGCGCAAGACCAAGGACATGTCCTCGGCCGATGCCAGTGAGCAGCCTGGAAACCCAATGGGAACGCCGACAAACGCGGCATGAAGCTCGATCTTTCCAGCATCTGGGCAGAGGTGGACCAGGTCGAAGCCCACGGCCTCTTTTTCCTGTGTTCCCAATCTCGCCGCGTCCGTGGGTTTGCCATCACGGTTCTGCGCCTCATCTCCAAGTTTGATACCGCGCTGGGCAAGCCCCAGACGGACGACAAGGACGTCTTGCGTGTCATTGACATCCTCGAGAACGAGTCATCGCAAATCATGAACTTCAATGACGAGTATCTCACGGTGGCGGAGCGCAGCCGGTTACAGCGCGGCCTCAAGAGCAGTGGGAGCCAGGGGGCCGTGATCGAGCTCTGCGCGAGCGATCTGTCGTACGATGCCACGCTCTGGTTCAAGGTCTTCCCCAACCTGATCCGCGTCGTCAGCGAGAGGTGTCTCTTTGCCGTGACTATCGGCCGCGACCTGATCTGCAACCGCATCCTGCAGATGTACAAAACCATCACCATCATTTCCGAACCGTCCCGCGGCCCCTACTACGGGCTGACCCGGCTAATGCCCGCTACCTGAACCAGGCACCGATCACGCAGCCCGAACTCGTTGTCGAGCAATGGCGGCTGTACCTCATCTTTGCCTGCACCACGCTGCAGGACCCCGGCAACACGCCGCCGAATGGCGGCCAAGCAAACCAGCACGGCCGCAAAAACTCCAACAAGTCGTCAGCGGTTGACCGGATCGTGTCTGCCCGGATGCTGTTCAAGTACCTCAACCCTTTGCTCTCCGTGTCCTCGACATCGGTCCGCGATGCCGTCGTGGCGGGTATGGGATCGATCAATCTCAACGTCTACCGCACGCTGCTCGAGGAGCTCCAGGG
Organism: Sporothrix curviconia; assembly: GCA_016097085.2. Taxonomy (NCBI): domain Eukaryota; kingdom Fungi; phylum Ascomycota; class Sordariomycetes; order Ophiostomatales; family Ophiostomataceae; genus Sporothrix; species Sporothrix curviconia. The sequence goes on along the minus strand of JADMNF010000117.1, from coordinate 74,836 downwards.
CCACGTCTCACGGTGCAACGACGAGGCACGAGCACGCATCCACCAGCGAACCAACAGCAGCCCCCGGCGGAACAAGAAGATGGACCTGCTGCGGACAGAGATTACCCATGTCTATCGGCTGACGGCGCACTTTTTGAAGCTGCCCGAGGTGTACAACGACGACTGGGTCCTGAACAATCTCGTCCTGTACGCCCGCGACATTAAGCTGTTTTTGATGGACGGCGAGGTGCAGCTCGACATTGAGTTCCAGCGGCTGCGGCGCCACTACTGCGGCCTGATGGAGGAGCTGTATGCGGGCATCAACCGGAACAGCGACCCGTCGCGCTGGATGACCTTTGAGGCGCGCAAGTCGTCATTTGCGCTCATGGAGGACTGGTGCGGCTTCTCCCCCAACCCCAACCAGCTGTACCAACGCGACGAGAACGGCCGGCTGTCGATGATCGACCAGCACGTCCAGCCGCGGCCGCCAGACAGCACGCTGTCGGCCGCCATGGAGATTGAGAAGCGCCACCTCCGGACGGCTGCCCTGAGTGCGATGGCTGCGCTCTGTGGCGGGCCGATCAGCGTCACGACGGAGAGCGGTGTTTCGCTGCAGTTCGACATGCGGCGGCTGTTTGCGTGGATCGAGGACATTTTCATGTCGGGCAACGACCGCATGCGCCTCATTGGCCGCCAGGCGCTCAACAACCTCATCGTCCACAACAAGGAGCACTCGTTCCTGCTGGAGCACAGCATCGGTCGGTGCTACCTCACCGAGTCGACGCACGTGCTCGAGTGCTACTTTGAGGTCGTGATCCAGGTGCTGCTCGAGCACCCAGACTACCCGTCCCCGTTCTGGCGCCTGCTCGGCCTGTGTCTGTTTACGCTGGGCAACGAGCAGAGCGAGATCCGGTCCAAGTCCGTGCTGATGCTGCGGGCACTGGAGGAACGGCAGAACGTGGGCCGCGGGTCCAAGATTCAGGACTTTGACATTAGTGTCTCGGACAAGACCAAGGCCGTGTACAAGCTGGCACAGTACAAGATCTCGGAGCGCCTGTCCAAGCAGCACACCGAGGTGGCGTTCCACATCTTCTCAGAGTTCACGTACTACTTCAAGGACCTGCAGCAGGTGGCGCAGCGGAACGTCATTGCCGTCATCCTGCCGTGGATCCAGTCCATCGAGCTCAAGGTCGATCCCAACGGCGGCCCGACGGCCGAGTCGTACGTCCTCCTCGCGAACCTGCTCGAGACCACCATCAAGTCCAGCGGTGCCCTGCACAACGAGGTCCAGGCTCTTTGGCAGGCACTGGCCACCGGCCCGCATCCTGGGAATGTGCGCCTGATCCTGGACTTTATCATAGCGCTGTGCCTGGAGAGACGCGAGCAGAACTTTGTGGAGTACGCCAAGCAGATTGTGGTGTTCCTGGCAAGCACCAACAGCGCGCCCGGGCAGAAGGTGATTGAGTTCCTCCTGATGCAGATCACGCCCAAAGCCATGGTGCCGAACGAGAAGCGCGAGACGGTGCCGCCGCCGCCGGACGCCAACAGCCTGTTCCCCTACTGCGCAGATCTCAACGACGCGCTCCCCGTGGGAACCAAGCAAGCCGGCTTCTCCCTCGGCCAGCTGTCCTTGATCCTGCTCGTGGACCTGATGGTCTCGCCTGTCATTCTGGCCGCGGAAAACGTGCCCATCTTGCTGCAGGTGGTCACTGTTCTGTGGGATCACTATACGCCGCTGGTGCAGGAGCAGGCACGCGAGATGCTGGTGCACCTCATCCACGAGCTCGTGGTGTCCAACATTGACGACAAGACGGCCGAGGAGGCCAAGGCCCTGGAAGGTCTTGTGGAGCTGATCCGCCGGCACGACAAGTCGGTGGTCTGGGGCTACGAGGACAGCAACGGCAAAGAGGACGACCAGGACAGCAAGGTGCCGCCCAGCATGGAGTACTTGACCGGCGAGGTGGTCAAGACGTTTGAGATGGCGTTTCCCGGCATCAAGGAGCAATGGGGCCGTCTCTCGCTGACGTGGGCCACGTCGTGCCCCGTGCGCCACCTCGCGTGCCGGTCCTTCCAGATCTTCCGCTGCATCCTGACGTCGCTCGACCAGTACATGCTGGCAGACATGCTGGCCCGGCTGTCCAACACGATTGCCGACGAAGACAGCGAGATCCGGACGTTCTCCATGGAGATTCTCACGACGCTCAAGACGCTCATCTCGAAGCTCGACGCCGACAATCTGCTGACGTTCCCTCAGCTCTTTTGGACGACGTGTGCGTGCCTCGAGTCGATCAACGAGCGCGAGTTCCTCGAGGCGGTCGACATGCTCAACCAGTTCCTCGACAAGCTCGACTTCCAGTCGCCAAACGTCCGCCACCTCTTCCTCGACGGGCAGCCGTCCAAGTGGGACGGGACGTTTGAGGGTCTCCAGCCACTGCTCTACAAAGGCCTGCGCTCGTCACTGTGCTTTGATGCCACCCTCAAGACCCTCGACAAGCTCGTGCGGCTCCCGAGCGACCCGCTTGTCGGCGACGACGACCGGCTATTCCTGACGCTTGTGGCCAACCTGCCTCGCTTTTTACAGGAGATGGAGCAGAACACCACGACGCTCAGCGACGACGTTGTCCAGACGGTCCAGAACCTGCTGGGCCTAGCACTCTCGCAGGGCCATGGGGGCATTGCCATGGTGCTCGACGGCTACATGTCCTCGACGTACGACAAGGACGGCAGTGACTTTGCCATGCAGTTGTTTGGCGCTTTCCAGGAGCACTTTTTGCCGCGCCTCGACTTCCCCATGATCACGATGCTGCTTGGCTTCCTGACCAACGGCACGGCATGGATCCGGCTCAAGACCATGCGCATTCTCTGCGTGTTCATCCCGCAGATTGACATGCGCCAGCCCGAGATTGCCGGCCACGGGTCCGACCTGCTCTCGCCGCTGCTCCGCCTGCTCCCGACTGAATACTGCATGGAGGCGCTGCAGGTGCTCGACAACATCATGACCATGTCGGGCTCGTCCATGGACAAGCACCACATCCGCATGAGCATGACGCGGGCCACGTCCAAGTCGATCCGCAAAGAGTACGAGCGCACGCAGAGCCTGTTTGGCATCCCGAAGAGTCGGGCTGGGCCATCCCGATGCCGGCAAAGAAGACCGACTCGACGCGGGCCAACATCCACGCCGTCTTCTACAGCTGCCAGAACGCTGAGGGTGTTACCACGGAGCCTGCGCCTACACCCGATGTCGAGTTCCATATCGAGGAGTTCCCCTACATCTACTACCCGCCGGCCATGGAGCGCACCGACACGATGATGTCCGACGACGCGGTGCGCAGCGACATGTCCGTCACGGGTGACCTCGCCAGCAGGCTCGATAGCCTCGACGACTTCTTTGACGACATGGGCATTAGCCCGCCGAGTGACAGCCGATCCTCGACGATTACGATTACAGAGGCGTTCCCTGACAGTGCGGCTGTCGCATCCGGGGCCCAGCTCTACGACGAGATTGTCCCGCTCCTGCACCAGGCGTCCAACCCGACGACCAACCTGCAGAATGCCTTTGCAGACCGGCCGCCCGGCTCGCGTGACGGCACCAGCGGCAATTCTGCGGCCGCCAATACAATGAACCCGGGCGCCTTCAATTTCGGCACGACTCATGTCGGCGGCACGCCCGCGCAGGGCTATGCAGCCCGGCCTTCGCTGCATGCCCGCTCCATCACGTCGCCCTCTGCGCCAGCCTCTGTATCTGCCAGCGGCATAAACTCTGTAGCTGCCTCGTCATCGTACCTCCGCGACTTTGCCTCGGACGACGAAGACGCCTTCTTCTCAGACATTGAAGACGACCGTCACATTGCCAACAACGCGAATGGAGGTTCTGCCGGCTCGGCTGGGTCTTTTGGAGCCGGTGTCGGCGGTGTCGGCGGCGTCGGCGGCAACGGCAGTGGCAGCGTGGCGGCGGCGGTAGCGGCGGCGGCGGTGTTTTTGAGACCATGATTCGGCCGCTGGCGCAAAGCACGCGTTCACGGATGCGTCGGCTGACGGGCAGCCGGTCGCGTGACGAGAAACTGCCTGACATGGCCGCTGTGGGTGGCTTCCCAAGCATGCCTGGCTCTGCGGGAGTGACATCCCCGGCAACGTGTCGTCCGCTGGCGGAGGCGGCGGTGGCGACGGCGGTGGTGATGGTGGCGGCAGCGATAACAACGTAGGCGCGGGCATGGGCGGCATGGCATCACCACCGCCGACACGACGCCTTGAAAAGCTCCCGACCTCGCCACAGGTGCCGAAGCTGCCCAGCCCGTACCTCACAAAGAACAAGCCGAACAGCGATATGATGTGAATGTTGTGTGTTATTTGTTGGGAGTTAATTTATGATGTTTTGTACTTTTTTGTTGTTTTTATTGTTCTTGCTGTTCTGTCTTATTTTCTGTTTTTTCACTTCTTACGCTCATTTGTGGCTGCGTTAGGAAAGGAGTTTTGAATTTTGCGTGGTTTTATTTGGCTGTTGTATTTTTTGTTCCCTTGCGTTTTGTCCACATAACCCCCCATTTCGCTCCTTTTTCTTTTCTTTTTTTTTTGGTGCGTGCATATTTGCCATTTAATCATGATTGCTCCGTCTTGTACTTCTTCTCGCGCATACCAGGACAAGCAGTGTCCATGCTCTTGTTCAACAACGGGCAAAAGCAGGCGTTCATCATATATGCATCGTTGTGCACAGACTCTCATTTACCAAATCATTCTTTGGATATCGAAAATATGCCAATTCCCAAGAGCTTCCCGCCACCTTGTCTCTGTCCGCAAAAGCCATTACCCTCTTTCTTGTTTGGCTGACTTCCACGCATCATTGCGTCCGTAGCCGAGCTCAACCGGCAATGACTCGACGATGCGCAGCTCAGCATCGAAGCTGGAGCCCGGCGTTGCCCACAGCCTCAGCCTTGCAGCTACTTGGTCGCGTAGCAGGCCAATGTTAACACTCCGTGCAGCTCCCAAGGGGGGTGCCACCATACGAGTACTTCTCGAGGCAATGCTCGGACAAGAGTCCGCCACCAGAAGAACGAGCAGGCAGGCCATGCTGCTCTGGCAAAACGACCACAGATACGGCGACCGGCGCTCCAGGAGAGGCAGCACATGCGTCAGGTACGACACGCACGAGTCAACACAAACGACGCACTTCTCCAAGGCGTCGGCCGAGAAGAAAGGTGGCAATGCCGGTGGGGACACGTGGCCACTACTCTCTACACTCTCACGTCCGGAAAGCTGCTGCTGTTGCTGCTGATGCTGCTGCTGCTGCCACGCAACGCCCAGAACAAAGGGGCGATGAATGATGTGCCGGGCGGCGTAGTAGTGTATGCGGAGGATCTGGACTCGTTCGTTGAGTGTGTGGATCGTATGTTGCGGCTGCTGCATGTCATGCCACTGTGGATCGTTCTCGGCCAGGTCGCTGGAGCCCAGGTCAAAGGCACGTGCACGTACTTCACCTGTCCTGTTGCCTGCCAGAAGGGGTGGACGAATGTTGTCGGGCATCGCCTCGTACCAGCCTCGAGTTGGCGGTTCAGCTCTGCACTGATGGGGAGCATCTTGCCTATGCCGCTGTTGTCGGGCTGGGCAGAAATAGCCCCGGCACCAAGCCAGCACCAAGCCCGGCACCAGCACTGCCTGCCTGCACATTCGCTTCAAACGGCATGTCGCTGTCGGCGCGTTTTCGTTTGTGCCCCGGCGTCGTTCGTCCGCTCACCGAGCTGTCGGTGTCGGAAATCATGCAAAAAGGCCCTGGCCAAAGTCATTGCCCTCTGTTGCGTACAGGGAGCTGTGGATACGGTTGGAAAGCCGGCGTGCTGCAATCTCCGCTATGAAGCAAATCATGTTGTCACCGTCGTCCGGGTCAAGACTGGTAGGGAGTGGCATGTGGTCTGCCAGAGGCTCGATGCCGCTTCTTGCAATGTCGAGCTCAGCCGCTCGGTCACTTGGGGAGTCGTTAGTTGTTGGGCAGTAATCAAGAGACAAAGATTAAAAGAGAAGCAGCTTACGACTCCCAGATAAAGCACACCCAAAACACGGACAGCAAGGTCCCATCCAGCCCAGCATCTCGCCGTTGTTTTCTTTAAAAGTTAGCCATACAAAAAAAAAAGACTGGAAACGAATCAAACGAGGCCAGCAAAGACGTCGAACCCACTCTTCTATCAGCCGAAGCATTAGTCGACTTGCCAGTAGTACCATTCTGGCACTGTGAAGTGGCCGTCCAATATGAGAAAAATACGATGCTGCCAAGAGCAGTGCCTGGCAGATGGTCAACGAGGCCGCCCCAAACTCCCACAGAGCGTGGTGTATGATAATCTTCAGTGCCGGTTGGAAAAGAGAGAGTGCGAAGCGGTCGAGCTCGGCAGGTTGCTGTTGTTCCTGGGCCGCGCTATGCAGCGATGTAGGCGACAAGGACGGTGGTTTGTCCGCGCTCACCAGCGGCGGAGCAGCCAACGACCCGAGCGCCCATACAACAAGGCACATGGCCGTCTCGATCTTCTCGTCTGCATCTGGGTCGCACACTCTCACGGACCACTGGCGAAACTGAGCTGTGCTAAACAGTGGTGCACTGGGATGGACAAGAGCAAAGTAATTTTGTGCAAGGCCGTCTAGCGTAGCCGGACGGCTGGTAGCCAAGACCGACGAGGGCAGGATCGCAGGGCTAAGCCCAGGGCCGTAGATGAGATCAAGTTGCGGTGGAAGAGGTTGCTTTGTCTCAATGTCGAAAAAAGTAAGTACGAGGGTAGGCAAAACTGTGTGACACGGTGCTGTTCGGCGTCATCGAGGACAGGCCTCCCCTGCCAGACCCGCGGGCCTTTTGGCTCCCCGTCTCCTGTCTCGAGTGCTTCTTGTTGCCCTGGTTTTGTGGCGGTGCTCGAGGAAATAGCGGACCAGGTTCAGAGACAGAAGCGTGTTGGCGGCCGTGGAGTGCTCGTAGGGGATGAGGAACTGGTCTTGCTCGGTGGCATTCTGTGGCGGGACGTCGGAGTTGGCAACGGACGAGGCTTTGCTGGTAGTCAGGAGCGATGATCGCGAGCCACCGGGCGGAAGACCGGAGCCGGGGTGGAAAGGAGATGGGCCGGTGGAGAAGCCAAAGACAGGCACAGGGACGGCTGTGCTGCCTGCACTTGTGCCATGGTATGGGATGGGAGCGTGTGGGTGCAGGAAGGGCTGTTGTTGCTGATGCTGCTGTTGTTGTTGATGATGGTCATACACCAGGTGCGGATGGACTGGATTACTCGTACTGGCGCCCAGCAGCGGGTATAGCCCAACAGGCGATGCTATCAGGGGCGGTGGGGAAGTGGTGGGTGTGCCAGCAGCCGTTAGGCCGCCGAGGCTGGCTGCCGATAGAGGAGGAAGCTCGGGGGCCAAGTGGAAGGGCGATCGAGGAGCAAGGTGACTGCTGCGTGATGATCCCCCAGAACCGCGGGGCGCGAGGAGCGGTGTGTCTGCGGCATCGGAAGACCCGGTACCGGCCGCAGTCGCATCGACGTATACTTTGGGGGAGGTGCTGGTGGGTGATCCTTCGAGGCTGGAGGGTGATGTCCCGCGGGTAAACAAGTGATGCAGCTGCTGGTTCTGCTCTTCCAAGAGGGCCTCGATCCGACCAAGGCGCTCGACCACAGCCTCGTTCGATGAGGCAGGGTACTCGACACTGGGACAGTAACTCTGTCAGACAGGAACATGAACACAAGGGTTTAAGAAAAAAGGAAGACGAGCGAGAGCGGGGAGAAGAAAAAGAAGAAAAGAAGAAGAAAGAAGGAAGAAGAAAAAAGAATCGTGAAAGAGGCTTCAAAATCGAGGAAATCCCGAGAACGAACGGTAGTCAAAAGTCTCGAGCACCTCAAATCACCAAAAGGGTGCATTTGCCAACGCCATCGAAGGCCTGGGGCAGTCAGTCCCCTGACATGGGCCGGGTATGGATGGGGGTGGCTTGTGAATAGTGGCTCGGTGTGAGGAGGTGAGGATGGTGAGATGAAATGGGGCGGATGGCTAGACGGGAAAGGGGCTGCGATGGAGACACGCGTAAAAATAACTGGACAGGGAAGGGAGGAGACGCAGAAGGAGCGATCGACCTTGCCATCGCTCCTGCCGCCTCATCATCTTTTGTGTTTATTTCTTTTCCTCTATTTCTCTTTTTGTGTTTTGTCTCCTTTCCCAGCAGGATAGCCGGTCACTCACCGTTCCGTGGGTAAATCTTTGTAGCGACAGTCGGCATTTGACTCCTTGCACGTCGAGCATGGACGCTCGCCGTCACAATCTTCGCTTTCTGTGGCGGCAAAAGTCACAGGCAAGGAGCGCCCCTGGAAGAAACAAGCAATGTCAGTACTTACTTCCTATTCCGTAAATGAACGGGAAATGTAGAAAATGTGCGCCGCGCTGTGCCACGAAGGAAGGAGCGGCCAGGGTTTGCTACGACGTGGCCGTCACGATAGGCAGGAACCTGGCGATGACAGCAAGACCAGCAAGGGGAGGAAGGAGCAGAGCAAACATCCACCAAAACAAAACAAAACAGGCGGAAGGCGCGACGAGGCAGCGTTGTGCGCTTACTTACGTTTGCGGGTGTAGTTCATTGTAGCGGGTAGCAGCAGAACTGAGACCGAGGAAACGGTGAAGAATGTGTGCTCTCTCTGTAGCCAGGCTCCACTGGCCAAACCAGGAGCACGTCAAAGGTCGGGGAGGAAGGGGAAGTGGCTGGAATGCTCTGAGGAGAGCAGCGAGGAGCAAAGAAGCAGTGAGTCGGGGGATATAAAAAAAGTATAATGGAGGGTGGTCAGAAAAATCCTGGGAAGAAAAAAGAAAGAGGCGTATAATTTTGTAATGTCGGTTTCTAGCCTATGGCCCCCAAGATGCATTTGTCCGTTCCTTTGGTCAGGCACGCACAGGGACTGTAAGTATTATGCATGTCATCGGAGGGAGGAGAAGAGTGCCTGGATCTTCAGAGAGGTGAAGAGGTGAGGTGCTGTCCTTTATGCCATGTGTCTCGTTGCGTGCCGTGGTCGGGCCCAGGTGTGTTGCTGTGTTGCCCATCCCATCAGAGGCTGTCGATATCCTCCTCTAGATATCTTGGGCTCGTGGTCTGCTGGTCTGGCCGTTGTCTGTTTGCCCCGTGCCGTCGTTGCTGTGCTCTCGGCCGTTGTTTCTTGTCGTTTTCGAGTCCAGAACTCGACCCTCCGCCCGGCTTTCCTTTATATCAAGAGAGACGTCTTCGGATGCGGGTTAATGAATCAACTTCAGTCCGTCTTCAGTTCTTCAGTTGTCGTTTCTCTGCTTCCGTCTTCCGTGTTATTTATATTTCGGTCCTCACTTCCCCGGTCTGGCATATGTGCAGTGGAAGAGGATTCTCTGCACGCTTTTTAAACTTTTTCACGATGCGTCAGCACCAGCAGTGGGAATTGGGAGGTTGGAGGTTTGAGGTCCCCTGGCATGGCTGTCAGAACCAAAGAACGCAAAAAAAGGAAATATACAGTCTTCGAAAACAAACCAAATAGGTTAGAAGGAAAGCGATGGTGAGAAGATCAGAAAAGATTAGAAAAAAAGGCAACATCCAATGCGCGGTTACAAGGAGAAATGTCGAGGGTGGCAGGGTTAAATGGTCTCCCACTTTCCTGAGTGGCGTATAACTGGATACTCCGTATTACATAGCGGTGAATGGAAAAGACAAGGGGTGTGTAAACCTTGAAATTGGATGGCCGACCCAGTTGGGTTCTGTTCCTTCTAGTTTGTCTTATTTTTTTTTGCTCCTCTCACCTCTCTTTGATTCGAACTCGTACGCAGGGCAGGCAAAAGACTTGCATATAATTTGCCTCGCGATACCACTTGGTCTTACTTTTTGCCTTCCACGCGGCTGGTACAAAAATATACGTAGCCAACGACGGTGCCTACCCTCGATATACGAGAGGGCCCTCGCTCGTCTCTCACGAACCACTCGTTGCTTCTTGTTCTGACGAGGTGCTTGCCTAAAGCAGTGGCCAAGGTAAAGAAGAGAAGACATTGGAAGACGGTAGGAAAAGGCTGCTAGGCTGCAGCGCCCCAAGCACCAATCGAAACCAGGCGGTCTCGCTAATTCGGCCGGACGCTCTATTCGGAGGATACTTCTAACTTATAGAAGGCAAAAGCCGGGACGGGGTGGAGAGAACAAAAATGTGACAATCGAATGAGGCTGCGAAGCTAGGTGAAGAAACGGATATATATAAGGACAAAAAGAAAAGAACCAAGGTGCAGAGTTCCAAAGAGGAGTAAAGAAATGGGGAAAGGGGCAATACATGCACACCCTCCACCCTCACAGGCACGACTGTGAATGAGCTACAGTACTGTACGGAGCGCGGAGTATAAGAGAGATGCGGAGTACGTATTTCGCATATGTTTGTCTGTACTTGTACATGTACTTCGCGGATACGCATACGCTGCGGCGCAGGGGCTAGGCACAAAATAAAACCACCTGGAAACAACACGCGACCGAGAGCCCATCCTCAAGCGAACAAAGCGGCCCGTCGCAAGGCCCAGAAAAGCGCAACGCCCATCGTGGCTCGAGAGATTGTTCCACCGTCCTTGGTGCTGGGTTCTCGAAATGAAAACTAGTATTACCGTACCACAAAACCTTCCCTAAAAAGGCATGCATGTAGAGGCGGCCGGGGTCCTCTTTGGTCCAGCTTCAGCATTACTCCGTACAGCCAGGAGCCACAGCTCTGTGCCCTGCTTCCTTTTTAAGCTTTATTACAGAGTGAGACTGACACTATGTGAAGGATGTCACCTGCCTTTGGTTTAGCCTCTTCCGCGTTCCTCATCAGTCACTGCCAGGGTCGAAGCACCAGGTTGTTGTGGCGTTCGTCTCATTTGCAGGGGCGAGACCCTTTTGGCTGCCTCGTTTCTTGCCAACCCGGCTGCTTTCTGTCACTTTGTTTGTCACTTTTCCAGCTTACGTCGATTTTGTCATTTTTGTCATGATTTGTATTGGTTTCCTTCGGTTGAACTTGTCTTTTAAATTTACAGTTGTCGTGTAAACATAGTGTTGGCCTGTAACAAGATATCTTGAGATATCTTATCTTACAGGCAGAACCAGGGTACCAGCAACCCCAAATCAGTCAAAGGCCGATAAGCAAATCAAGCAAAAATGGCACGGTTGCACGAATCGTGGCACTCGACTTGATTGACGACACTCACATGCGAGGCTGAGCTACGTTCTCCATATCACCTGCTCTCGCTGTTATAGAGGGCCTTGAGCGGCGTTTGGGCGGCCTTTAGACGACGTCAGTTGCGCCTGCCTAAAGAGACGCGTTGGGCAGTTCGTATAGCGGACGCTCCCGCCTCTCTCGGTCGCTCTTTCTCTCTGCTTCACACGGCGAAGGCGTTGTTTGGGGCCATGCAGGCGCGCGCAAAAAGGACCAAAAAATGCAACGCAAATTCTCGGCACATGGCACTGCGAGGGTTTAAAGTCCAAGAAAAAGAAAAACAGGATGAGATACATATTTTCAAAGTTCTTTGAGCTTTGACGTACTTGTTGGCTCCTTCCGGTCCTGGCCCCTATTCTCCAGTATGCGCTCCTTCCGTAATCGTAATGCAACGAGGCCGAATGCCCACGCAGCAAATTTTGCCACTAGACGGCAGATGGGAAATATACGCAGCGCGTCATATTATCCCATTGTCACATTGTCTGAACTGTATGTCGGCATCTCTGGCATGTTCGACACCACACGACATCAGAGGAGAAAATAAAAAAACTCATATGTGGCCGTAGACACACCACAGAAGGGCCGATGCAGCTGCGCCCAGCAGCTGGAGGAAGGAGCAACTTGCAGCAAAGGGGCGAAAAGAGGGAATAAAGGAAGCCGCGACCAACGGCCTCGGGCTTGGACGTTTATTGATATCAGAAAGGATGAAAAGGGAAACGGAGGGGGTGAAGCAGAAGAAAACCCTCGAAGAGCTGAAACCAGTGGCAAACAGCGTGCTGATTTGCTGTGGAATGGGTCACTGGCAGCGCCGGCGGCCTTGCGTTGGCTGCGGGCAGCGCTAAATCATGCATGCATATCGGCTTCGCCGCCTCCTGTCACTTGTCAGTATCCATCAGCCACAACGTGTCAGCATGTGGGGTTGCACGAAGTGTCAACTTTTGTTGGTGACGTCCTCTTGAGTTGGTGTTTTCCCTTTTTGTTTTGTTTTTCAGCTGTTATAGACTGTCTGGAAAGATCCGTCATAAGAACTAAAATGATAAATGACAAATGATGAAGAAACACATAAAAACATAAAAACATAAAAAAAAACTTCAACTTATTCCTCAAATCCAAACCAGAAGAAAAAGTAGTTCCAGAAAGCCCAATAAAACGAGAACAAATAATACAAACCGCGAAAAAGGCACCAGCGAGTCAATCAACACTTACAGCTCCAGTTTATCCTGAGGAAAGTGAAACAAGCAAAACCCACGTCGCCTGAACATGCCCAAACGGAGAACATCTCCGCACACAGACACACCTTGCCAAATGCGCACCCAGTACTCCGTACATGCTCTATGCCCCATACACCCCGCCAAAAGGCCAATCTACATCGGCGGGGACCCAAGGCCATGGATATGTGAGGGTGGGTGTAAAGCGTGGCCCTGCATGGAACTTTGTACTCACGGGTACCCGGACAAAGTATCTCGTAACTGGCTTTTCCATATACGCAAGTCCTTTTTTACCAAATCTCCTCGGCACGTCCCATACTGTCCTCTTATTCTGCATGGATAACATTCCGCACTCTCCACTCCGCCCCCTTTGTTGAGTAAACGAGACACCTAACCACAAGTGAGAGTTGAAGGAAAACACGTACGTCATTTGCTGCTAGCTGCTTCTTTCTTTTATTTGCCTTGTGATATAACTGAAGATTCCAAGCAGCCTCAATTTCGCATAGAAAGACGAATAGTGTTGCTTGAACGACAAAACGGTCTTCTCGTCACGATGAGCCCGTCATCTCGTCACTAGCCACTTCTGGATTCTGATTTGATACCACCAAGCCAGTCAACGTCTCTTCTTTTCGTATTCTCGTATGGGCCACTGCATGGCCTTCTTTGTCAAGGCCAGGAGCTGCGACTGCGTCTTGGGGTGGCAAAAAGAAACCTGAAGATGCTGGAGGAAGGCAAAAAATGTGCACGACGGGCGGATGGATGCTTGGGGTAGACTATACGCCGGATCTTCCACCACGACTTCTTGCAGGATGCGGCTCTTTGCCGCGAAGAGGTGGCCATGAACGGCAAGTCGTGTCATCCGTCCCCTTGTCGACCCATGCACGCAAAATGCCGAGGTGGACCAAGCCACAGCCGCACATCGACGCATGCGATGCACGGCGATAGTGCCTTTTTCTTCTTCGCCTTTATCTCATGCAGGCCCACCGCTTTTTCATAGCTGAAAAGGGTAGCATTCGACAAAAGGTCCTTTGCAGTAGGTGACATCCCGACGGTCTGGTTTTCTCAAATACGTAAACAGAAAGAAGAAAGGGCCGCACCCACTGCTATGAAAGATGCCGATGTTGGCCCATCTTCTTGCCTTGAATTTCAGCTCTCTTTTACCGCCTTGAAACAATGTATCTAAACATATCGTCCTATCAAGTTCTGGGAAGCAGAAATGTGAGCAGACCTAATCTGCTGTTCGCCTGGGGACCGTATATTCTGGCCACTATCGAACAAGAATGTACGTCATGATTTGAGATAGCCATCATCCCCGACCGCTCTTCAATCTGGCCTCACGTCCAATTGGCGCGCGAATCGAGATGTCCGTGATATTGAGAGTCACATCGATCCGTCTTTGGAGCCCCGAGAGCCTCTTAGCCTGCCCCTCGGGCGAACAACTATTCTTCAGGTCCTTCTCGAGTATATTGCCGTAAGGTCTGTTTTCTTGAAACATTCTAAATGCACACCCCATGATTGACCGGTCTCGGGTTCGAGGGGGTTTTCCAACTCTATGCGGGATGCATAGCTCTTGGTCCAGATCCCGAGCTGTCGGGATTCTTGTCGACATCCACTTGAGACAGTCGAGTACGTTGTAGATGGCAACCGTGCTTTGCCTCCATCAAGCCACCCGAACACTTGAATCATTGCCATTTTGCACCCGATGTGAAGCAGCGAGCATATTTCCCGCAGAACTCTAGACCAGACATGGCAGGCAGCAGAATCGACCATTCTCGGCCTAAAGGATTAAACCTTTCCACTGGCTGATCTGGTCATTGTAAGTTCTTGAAAAAAAAAGACAAAATAAGCTTTTGTTTATATGGCCAAAGATGTCCTTTTCGTCAATAAAAGATCCAAGATGCATGCTGTGACATGCTTGTTTCTTTGATATAATCTTGAGATAAAGTTGGCGGTTCGTGGTCTAGAACCAGCGGCTGCAGGGCTTCAAAGTCCCTGAAGATCATTCCAAGCAAGCATTGCCAATTTTTCATTCCAAGTCCTTGCTCTCAAGACTGGCACGGGCTGGGAGCAAAGACGGCATGTTGAAGCCGGCGAAAACCCCGTCCAGACAGCGAGTTCCGGCCAGCTACAGGATCGGATGGTGTGCCAGCCACAACACAGTGCTATTTCCTTCAGTTGATGTAGAAAATAGGGATATAATCAAGGTCTGATGCTGATCAAAGATGTCTTTTCTTTCCAAAAAGCGTCATCGAAGCAGTCATCGTATTTCTCAATCGGAAATAAAGCTTTAAAGCTCCTTCCACGGCGCTCGCTCGGAAAACCGGGATATACGCCAAAGACAGACATGAGAAGACGTTTGAGAAGGCAACTCTTGTACTCCGCATGCATTTACCGTATACAAAACAGGCGTGCACGTACTCTCCGGGGGATGCGATTCGCGGCCACTTCCGCGTACTGAATAAAGGTTATCTCGACCTAGTCTGATTGCCTTTCACTCCCCGAGCTTCTCCACTGCAGGAGGAAACACAAGATGCAGCGGCGCAGACTTTGATGCGCATCGGCTATGATAGGAAAGCAGAGGTGGTTGCCTCGTGCTTGTCTTGGCCTTTCAGGTGAATATCGCAAGCCACTCTTTCGGCTTCTGACCACCTGTCATTCTGTCTCGGGCCCACGTCGCCGTTTGTCTTCTTTGCAAAGCTGCTGAGAATCCCATTTATGTGGTACTGAAGGATACGTGACCAGGGCCCTCGTCATCCCTTTTTGGCGAAGGGAGTGAAAGGAGAAGCATCTCCGGAGGAACCTGGTTTGTTCTGATCTGTTCCTTTTTTTCTTTTCTTTTCTTTTTCTTTTTCGTCCCCCTTACGCGTCACTAGTCCTCTCCATCAGCTAACAATGGTTTTATGACAACCTGCCTTCAGACTGCACGATCGAGTCTGTGCCCGTGTCTCGTTCAAATACGGCTTCCCCGACGCCCCCAGTGCACCTAGGCACCCGGGCACCCTGGCGATGCTGCAGGATGTAACAGGGCATGTGTAGCAATATTGGCTGCCGTCCCACACTCCTTTTTTCTTGCTGTTCTGCTGTTCTGCTGTTCTGGCGTTATGCCGTTTCACCCTGTCTGCCTGCCCTGTCGGAGGAGATAAAAGGACCCCCATATGCGGGTGCCTCCGCCCCTACCAGCGGCAGACCTTTTACGAGTAATATTGCGGACACGCTCAAATGGGGCTGTCTCGATACGAGTAGGCCATAGTCAACGCAGACCTCCTGGGGGGCATGGCGGCAGGAGAGCGAAATGATACTGCATACGGAGCACTCCGTTTTTAAATATTCATGATAGACACCCCCGCACGGCGCTCTTGAGGGTGCATTTGTATTACATGCTGCAGAGAAGGACGAGAAATCAGAGCAGCATCCAGTGCAACACTGCCACCCCACGCAAGAGCACAGACGCACACCATTTTTCTTGAAAGGACAAATCAAATCCACAAGGCAAGCAGAGGCCCCGTTGTGTGCTTCGTAAGATACAAAGTAATAGTGCAACAGAAGTAATGTTGGCCAGCTCCAGGCAGGCAATTGCGTCTCTTATTTTGTGCACGTCTGCTGTTGTCTTGTGGGCGTCGTGCCCGTGCATATATTTATAGTAAGGATTATGAAGTATGGATTATGGGAATGGAGGACGGAGGACGGAGTACGTCGTAGCATGCGGAGGATTTCTCGGCAAGGCGAAACAAAGGAAGCGTGCGGGAAGACTAGGCTCCCACGTCCCACCGTGCGGAGTCAAAGTGTACAATATGTATATTGTTCTGGGGCTCCGTGCTGCGTACATGTGCATGTACATTACTCGGTACTACAAGGTAGACATGCAGACATAAAACAGAAAAACAGAAAAACATACGAGAAAGAAAGTGAGAGGAGAGAAGGCCATGCGGAAACGTGTGCAAATGTGAAAAGAGGCCACCCTTCAAGCATGCCAAAATTACAAAGTATCTTACGGATCACCCAAAAGAGTGAAATATGGAAAGTCGGACAGCCAGACAGGAGGGAAGCAGAAGGGCGTGGCAGGACCACTGTCTGGTGGCCTGGGGAGTAATACTCGTACCTCTTGCTCTTTGAATTTGCCATGCTTTTTGCGGGTCTGGGAAGGGAAGGTCCTTTTTGTATCGCGCAAGGCCTCACAAAACAAAGTACGGAGTACGCAGACATTCGCCATACTTGGTATGATCTGGGTGTGCATGTGCATGTGCTCCGTACGAAGTACAGTACGACGTACTTCGTAAGATACATACATCCAACGGCATTGTTTGGGGAAAGCACGCCTTGCCTGCTTACCTCGAGACCTACGGCGACTGGTTCTTTTGCCAGGTACCTCGCCTTGATCCTTTTCACAGCCGTGTCTAGACTCAAGACGTGTATTTCAGTCGCCTCCTCTTTGGAGTTTCAACGCATCTTGGAAAGGTGGCAGCCCAAGTTTGCCTTGTCAGTCCATCTTTCTTGCACGGTTGACAGAAAACAAAGACTGCTTTGTGTCCATGTACCCCGAGGAGAGCAAGAACGCGCGCACACTCGCGCATAAGGGAACAAAAAAGACATGGGCGCGATGCAGATTGGCCTGTGTGCGTCGTACTCCGTAATGGTGGTGACACAAAGGGTGGTAGCGACGGGGCCTGCCACAGCAAAGGGAAACAGAACGCGCCATCCCTTTCCCTGCCCAGTACATATACGTACTGAGCAGTCGGAGCCGACGTAAGTGCCGTGCTGCAGCAGAAGGTGGGAAAGAACATTGACCCGGGCGAAAAAGTCGTTCTCATAATCGTTGAGAAAAAGAAAATGAGATGAAAAACTGGCCTTCCACCTTCCCCCGCTGTTGCTTGTCCATTCCAACATTCGTCTTATCTCTGAATTCTCTGAACACAATCGAGGGTTGGCCGATAGCATCAAATTAAGCCGTATCGCACCGTTGTCGCTGTTAGTGTTATTGTGTACCAGTATCGCTGGCCCGCATCTGCTGAAAACTCGTCGGGTTTTGGCCTGTCTCAGTCGGTGTCGGTGCGGTACCGGTGTCGGTGTCGATTTTGGTTTTATTTGGTCAATAACTATGCCGAACTGCCAATAACGGTGTCGGTAATAGAAGCGCTGTCTCGAGGATGCTGTCGTTTGTCGTGGTCGTTGCGGTCATCTTGCTCATGGCTGCGACCCTCCCACTGTGGGATGTGGTTGCATTGTCCTGCCTCCTCCAAAAAGAAACTCGACGGTAGAGGATGGGGCCAAGGACAATCATGTTCGTAATCGGCCTAGAGCCTGAACTGTTCTGGATTTGGTGTCAAACCACCGACACCGGGGAACTAAAAAGAAAAGCCGTGCGCCCAGCGGGAAGAACAAGACAAGGGAAAGGACAGTGACAAAAAAGAAAAAAGGGTTGTTCGTAGACGGGAAAAGGAAATTTGGTTGGGGGCGCAACTTGACCCCGCTGCTTCTTCGCTTGTGTGCTTGGGACTGGCCAAGATAGCCATGCTCTTATCAAACACTATGGTCGAACAATGGTTCTCTTTTCCCAAAAGAGAGAAAAAGGCCCAGGCCGCACACCCTCGAACGCCTTGCCTAAGCTGACAAGGGTGGAGGACCCGCTAAAGCTTTGGACCGCAATCCGTGGCACTGTGACCTCGAGAGAAAAAAGAAAGAAAACAGCATGAGAGCGGCAACGTCTGAGTGAAGACCAGGTCGGAGAGAGGAAAATGTTCCGATAGAGCTGCGAATAAAAGCAATCTATTGACCCCCCATTTCTGTCAATGGAAGATTTGTAGACTTTTTTCCGTCTTCCCAATTTTTGTCTGCCTTTTTTTTTTTTTCTTTTCAGAGAATCATCACCCTGGACTCGTTTCGTCCCCAGCAACGCACCATCGATACGAATCGCGACTGCGACAACGGCGCCGTGAACCGCTGGTGAACTTGGCTCAACAAGGAGAAATAAAAAAAAGACGACAAAAAAAAGAGTCATCAGCGGCACGTGACAACAAAGCATCAACGCCCGCCGGATCATTGACCACCTTCCGCATTGAAAAAGGGCGCGGCAATTGAACCGGCGCTAGCCAGCACCGACACGAAAAAAGCACTGCGGCTTATTTCGATTTAGGGCCTTTTTTCATCTTTTCGTCGCGGAAAGCGTCACAATTGAATTGTCCATTGCAATCCGATTATCTTTCATTGAGCGCGCGCGGTTGTGAGCGCACCAGAGCAGCAGAAGCACCAAAAACGACGCAGACGGAAGCCATGTCGTCGTCCGACAGAGAGAATTCGGCGCAAGACGCCTATGGCGTCGATGTCGAGAAGCAGGCGCCCGTCGAGAACAGGAGCCCTGTCGAGGAGTCTGCTGACAAAACCAGAGACGCCGGCAGTGGCAGCCGCCGCGTCTTCGGATCGGGGGCCACGGCCTCGGGCACATGCTGTCGGTCAAGGACGGCGAGGTGTACAACCGCAGCCGGAGAAGAATGCGAGATGGTACCAGCGACTGGTCGATGGCCGGCTTCGAGGACAACGGCATCAAGCCCATTCCCATCGAGAGCCGCACAAACACCCAGTACAGCAACCTCTTTACCATCTTCTTTACCAGCATGCTCAGTCTTTTGCCGTGAGTTGTCGCCTTCGATTTTGTTGTGCTCGTTTGTCGTGTCATCGTGCCGTCGTGTCGTCGCTAATTTGTTTCGCAGGCTTCCGACGGTATCCTGGGGACCCTGACATTCGGCCTCAGCCTTCGCGACACATCCCTGATCATCCTCTTCTTCGGCATGTTGACCATCATTCCACCTGCGTTTCTGGGCATCGGTGGCTCCCAGACGGGCCTGCGCCAGCAGATCCAGGCTCGCTATTCGTTTGGGTATGTCGGAGAGTGTTGGGTGTCGGCAGCATCGTTTCTCATTGCGCCTTCATTTGTCGGGTTCGTTGTTGGCTAACCGTGCTGGGTAACACAGCCTGTACTTTGCATTCATTCCGCTGCTGCTGAATGCGCCACGGTCACAGGTTTCACCCTCATCTCCGCAGTTGTTGGTGGCCAGGCCATTTCTGCGCTCAACCCGGACAAAGTGAGCGTCACCGTCGGCATCGTCATCATCTGCCTTGTGAGCTTGCTGGCGTCGATGCTTGGCTACCGGGCCCTGCATTTCATCGAGCGGTGGACGTGGATCCCAAACATCATTGGCCTTATCGTTGCTGTCGGCTGTGGCGGCAAGTATCTGCATCTCCAATCCGAGACGGAGCCCGCCACTGCCTTCAACGTACTGTCGTATGCGGGCATCATTGCAGGCTACTTTATTACCTTTAGTGGCACTGCTTCCGACTACTCGACATACCACAACCCTTCCGTGTCCAAGTGAGTTGACGTTGCCGTGCCTTTCAGTGTCTTGTCGGATAGGAGTGCTGGAGAGGACCGTGTGCGCACCATGTTGCTAACCAAATCGTGCAATGCCCAGGTGGAAAATCTTTGCTTGCATGTATACCGGTATCTTGCTTCCGTCTGTGCGCTGTTGATTCTTGGTGCTGCCATTGGTGGCGCCGTCCCGAATGTCGAGTCGTGGAACAACGCCTACGCTGTGTCAATGTTGGAGGCGTCATCTATGAGATGCTGACGCCGGCGAAAGGCTTTGGCAAGTTTCTTGTCGTGCTGCTGGCGCTAAGCGGTGTCGGAAACATTGCCATTTCGTCGTACTCGGTGTCGCTGAACTTGCAAATGATCTTCCGTTCTTTGCTCGTATCCACCGCGTCGTTTTTGTCTTTATCACCCTGGCCATTATGATCCCCTTTGCCATTAAAGCAGCAGAGAAGTGGGAAGAGAGCCTGACCAACTTCCTGGCCATCATCGGGTACTGGCCGGCTGCTTTGCCGCTGTGCTGATCGAAGAACTTGTCATCTTCGCAAGATGGACTACTCGACGTATGACCATGCCATTTGGAATGTGGGCAAGAAGCTGCCTCCTGGTCTAGCCGCTATTACTGCCTCAGTCTTGTCGTTTGGTCTTGTCGTACCGGGTATGGCTGAAGTGTGGTACACCGGCCCTATTGCGAGCACACAGGCGACATTGGTTTCGAGATGTCGTTTGCTGTCACCGCCCTCTTCTACATCCCACTCCGCTGGCTGGAGATCAGATGGCGCGGCCACCTGTGATGGAGTAGGACGAAAAGAGAGTGGCGGGCCGGTAAAGACAAATGAAAAAAAGGAAGGGAAAAATGGGCAGGATGCTGTGCAGTCATTCTTGGGCGCTGCTGCGGATCCAATAAAGTTTAGGTTTTTAGGGGTTTTCCTCCCGTACCAGAGAGCGAGTCTTTGTCTTAACGAGAAGTGTCGGAGGGTGCGAAAGAGTATACCTGGATAGGCGGTTGCTTTTTGTCTTGGGCCTTTTGTTTTTCGTTCTTTTGCTGTATTGCTGGGTCAAGCGATGTAGAAAAGAACGTTGCTGAATCTGCTGTTCTTTTGTTGCATGTTTTTTTTTCCGGTTTCCATTGGCACAGCCAAACATTGTTCAACAGATCTAGCTGTTTAGCCTTCCACATAAAACAACATCGTCGCCAAGCTGCTGCCATTTGACATCCTTGAGCCGTGCCGCTGCTGTCGCCTGGTTGTTGTTGTCGTAAACACGTCGGGGACACGACGACGCCGCCGCGGCCGAGCCAGGTCGGTGCAATGTGACGATGACGGAATCGACCAGGCTGCTGCTTTCGGGAGCAAGCAGTGTGTTGATGATGCTCCCACCGCCTTCGATCATGACGCTGCGGAGGCCGTTATTGGCAACACTGGCGAGAACATCTTCCCAGCGGAAACGGACGCCAGGCCCTGGTCTGTCGGAAGCAGCACCGTTGCCGCCGAGAACAATGTATTTCCCACCGTGGCTCTCGAGCAGCTGCCGCTTCGTCTCGTTTGGTTCGAGGACTGCCGTCACGACGTAGGGAGCCAGGCCGAGGCCGCGACGCTGTGTAGCCAGCACACGGCTGTCGTGCTCTAGTGGCCAACGGTCGTGAGGGTCAATAACAATGGCCGTGGTTGATGGGCCGAGACAGCCATTGCGTCGCTAGCATCTATCGCCGCCGGATCGCTGCCGCAGCGATGCGGCAGTTCAGGCCGGGTCATCGGCGACGGCCGTGCCCACGCCGACGAGAATGGCATCGTGCCGGCTGCGCAAATAGTGTGTCATGGCTTGGACTGAGGGCCGGACAGAGCAGTGCGCACGCCGGGGCCAGAGCCAGCGACGAATCGAGTGACGTTGCAAATGTCAAGGTGACAAATGGACGCGCAAGGCCGGCAGGCTGGGCCGCAGCGGGCCCAGAAGACGGTTCTGAAGGACGCGGAGGGAGATAGGACTCCAACTTGGCTGCATCTGCAGCGGGGAAGTGAAGCACTTCCGTCATGGCGAGCAGAGACTGAGAGATTGGGAGATTGAGAGATTGATGGACTCGTACGCGAGTTTCGTCAATCGAGGGGGAAAATGGAGAAACAGGCAATAGAAATGGCGCGGACAAGAATGAGGAGTGATAGACGGCGAAAAGAAGTGATGAAGGGAGAAAAACAGACAAGCTCGAGCCTGCCCGCGTGACGGAAGACAAACAGCCAACGAGAGGGCAGACAAGAATTGTCTGAGAAGGAACGACTGTTGTGTCACCCAACGGAAAAAGGAAAGAGCAACGCTAGGGGGCCCGTTGTCGTGCCTGCTGCGCGTTGGCGTCGTGCAGCACCGTAATAGGCAGGAATGTGAAGCCCCTCGATGTAGGCGTGTCGAGGAGCAGAGATCGAGGAAAACACCCCGACGGGTGCGTCTTCTGAGCGTGGAAGAACCGGACCAGACCTATATAAACGTGCAAATCTCTTCCTTTTCTCTCCGAGAGCAGGTACAGGAAAACAGGGATGAGCGAAGGTGAAGGAGGAACGGAGGAGGAACGAAAAAGGAAAGAAGGAAGAAAGAAGAGAAGAAAAAGGTAGCGTTAGGAAAGAGCGCACGGCGAAAATAAGAGGCAGAATAGGGGAATTTGACAGTGCGTGGACAGCAAGGAGACGAGGAGGGGAGGACGAAGGACGAGGAAGGAGCCCAAAAGAGAAAACACACGAAATGCAAGAGCGGATCTCTAGAATTGCCAGAATTGCCTGCCGGGAACGTTTAGCGCGCAAAGTTTACGGCGCAAGTGCCCCATCGAACAGGCGCGAAGAAGAGGCGCCAGTTTCGCAGCTTTGCCAGAATTGGCTCTTTTGGGGCTCTGCCCTCATGGCCCACGGTTGTCCACTCAAATCAACGCTGATGAGGAGCTGATGAGGAGGCTATTGCAGACGCCACTTGACAGCCATCGATGTCCTCAGGCCGAGAGCAGCACCAAGGGAGGTAGAAGCCGGAGGCAAGGAACAGAGCAAAAGAACTATCTCTCACCAACGGCTTCTATCTGAGCATGCTGCCTCGGAGCCAGACTTTAGCCCATCTTAGTTCTTGCCAGCGCCTCTAATGCAGGGCTGGCAGATCAAATCCCGTTCTGCAGCTGGCGTTGCATCAAACATGTGGTTACTAGAGGACAGGCTTGAACGGGTAGGCGGGTCGCCCAAAGAGGCACATGGCAGGCCATATTAGGTACGGAGAGGGTATTTCGGAGTACCTTTACGGCTACGGCATTTTTTTGGGAATTATGAGTATCCGTGCTCCGTGCAGGAGAGTGCTCTGCGTGTTAGTGCCAGACGGTGATGGACCTGTTGAAGTGGAGCTCAGCTGGGCAGGGTACGTGAACATCTCGACATGTCTACTCACGTGGATTGCACTTGTATCACCGACGCACCTCTAATTCTGTTGTTTCTGTTTCGAGGGCTCTCCGTTGCAGAGACTAAGAAGGTGGTCTTGAGAAGGTGTCGTGTCGATTGTGATCAATTCATCTCTTGCCCGTCAGTGCAAAGGCTACGCAGGACACGGAAGCAAGGCTGTAGCAGACAAAAGCTCGTGATGTTGTTTAAAACACGGGATCAGTAAACACGTAAACACGTAAACACGTAAACATGTATATACACATACACCTACAGATATAAAAGAACAAATGTTCTACTTGTGTGGCCTTTGAGATTCGAGGAAGGGCCAGGACATCTTATGCACTGCCGGCCGCTTGGGGCCTGCAGGCCTCCATCCTCGGTGCGTGTTTAAATAAACCTCACGGTCCTCTGAGCGGAATATTCTTTACGTTATAAAGTGTTTGTGAACTGACGACCACTCCAAACTATGAGAGGTTTGTACGGCAGATACCCAAGACATAAACGCCACAGACGCGGCTTAGTTCATTTCCCACTGGCCTGGCTACCGTACTCGTAGAATCCGCGTCCCGCCATGCCGGGTTGCTTACTGCGACACATGGTGTGTAAGTGTGACCGGCTGCCGCAGCGCACCAAGCACAAAGAGAGTACGCGTCGCCCTCCCCAACACAGGGCACCACCAGGCTGCCATTTTATCATAGCAGAGCGGACGGGTCACGGCGTTGAGGAAGGTGCGAGGGGACAAGCGACGGGCATCAAACGGCTGAGACGCCGGCCGGTTTAGAAAGAAGGGGCACACCTGGGATTACGCGGCAACCATGGGGCGTTGGCCTGGTCTCTGCGCGTTTGGGAGCTTTTTTTTTTGTGTCTTGTCTTTTTTTGCGTTGGTTTTCTCGTTTTCATTTTTTTTTCTTTCGCGACAGTAGCTCTCTCGCTGAGGATCCGTGGAAAGGCACATCTGGCGGCTTGTCGCTCCTTTGTTCCTTCCTCGAGTGTGGCATTTCCTTTTCAGGCCAGGCTGCTCAATTGTTCCTGCCTCATTTGGGCGATCTTTCTCTCCGCTGCTGCTCCTCTGTACCAGAAAACAGACACAGCCACTGTCGGGCATCGACAATGCTCCTGCCTACGGCTGTGCTGGGAGCGCTGATTCCGGGGAAAAGGGCAGGGAGGCTTGGTAGGAGGGGGAAGGGGATCTGCTGACCTGGCCCAAGACACGGATTCCATCCTACTTTCCGGCCATATTCGCCCGTTCCCGTCCACTCGAGCCACCCGAGCCGCTGTAGCTTCCAGTAAAAAACGGACCCAGGGGAAGGGCACCTGAAAGCGCCACTGATTTTGGCCACAGCTAGCGTTCAATAGCCCATGTGTCCACACAAAGCCCCACCCCAACAGCGAACGAGGCCTTGGCTAGACCTGGCTCGCTGGGCATCTTTGCCCCCAACTCACAGAGCTACAGCGAGTTTACGAACACCGAGTACGAGAACGCTGTCTAATAACAGCTGCTGCCAAGCCGTTACACCACACAACCACCGTTTCCCATATTATTACGACCCTCCCGCCACGAACTGATCTTCCCATTTCCCGTCCCTTTCTCTTTGCTTTATTACTCTATTCACTGTTTCTCTTTTTATCATTTGTCTTGGCCACACACAAACTCTCTCTCCTTTTTTTCCCTGCCCGACAAATTACATCGCAATTGCAGCCCGCCGCATCACCGCGCAGCCCAGCCGCTTTTTGCCCTCGTCAACCAAAAGCACACCTCTCGCTGCACGCACAACCCTGCAGCAGGTCTCCGCCTTGTTTCCTTATCGGTCGACCGGTTGGTAAGATTAATACCTTACTACGGCGACACACAAACATGTCCTACAAGGAGAACCCGCCCGCCTACCCCGGCACGCCCCAGCCGCCCCAGGCTGCGTACTATGGCAACAAACAACGGCAACCCGAGCGGTTACAACAACAGCAGCAGCAATGGCCCGTACCAGCAGGCGCCTCCGATGGGCTACCAGCAGCAGGGCCCGCCGCCGCAGCAGTATGGTGGCTACGGCGGCCAGCCCCAGTACGGCCAGCAAGCCATAGGTCGGCAGCCAGGGTACGGTCCCGGCCCGCAAGCCGTACGGCCAGCCGGGCTACGGTCAGGCCCCCGGCCGGATACTACCAGCAGCGCCCGCAGCAGCAAGGCTCCGGGAGTGACGGCTGTCTGACGGCGCTGCTGGGTGCCGCGGCGTGCTGCTGCTGTCTCGACTGTCTCCTATTCTAAGCCTCCGATCGTCCTTTTTTTTGAAGAAAAAATTGAAGAAAAATCAAGGAAAAACCTGTACATTTGGTTCGGGGAGCACATAAAGGTTCAAAGACTCCGGGGTCTATTGTTTGGAATTGATTGCTCGAGTGGGTGGTTGGCGTTCTGGATACCTTCTTGCTGGTTTTGTTTTTGGGGGGAGGGAGATTTTTTTGTTATGCAAGTTATTTGGATTTCTTTGTTCTTTCTATTTTCTCCTACTGTACCCTCTCGCTCTCTTTATGGCGGTCACAAGATATCCAAGGTGAATGGTCCGTTTGTATGAGTTGACCATTTTCAGAGGGTTTTTTTCAGTTTACATCTGTTTCTTTCTGTACGTATTGCATGGACTTGTATAATTATGACACCCGAGTCTTTATCTCGAAACGCGCTCCGTTATGAACGTAGCAAAACAGCCACAATACAGAATGCTATCCATCTACTGCACCGACGCATACAGCGTGTCGAACTCGGCCTCTGTCTCTGCCACGCAGTCGTACGAGTAGATCATCTTTTGCACGTCCGGCGACGCCCACTTGTCCGGGATGGCCTTCTTGCCGTCGGCGCCGTGTGCCGCAAACTGCCGGTCGCGCTCCTCGCGCGCAGCGCCCTCGCCCAGATGCAGCACCCGGCCGCGAGTGGTACGCCATGTCCACCAGCATGGGACGTCCCGCTCCTTGCCGCAGCAGCTCGTACGTCTTGAGGCACCGGCGGATGCTGCTCGCCGTCTGGTCCTTGCGGTCCTGCGAAGAAGCCACCCGGCTGAGCACCTCGGCCAACGACGGCGGCGTCCTCAATGGCCATGGCGGCGCCCTGGCTCAGGTGCGGCAGCGTCGGGTGGCAGGCGTCGCCCAGCAGGGCCACAGACCCGTGCACCCACGTGGGCAGCGGCTTGTGCATGCGCAGCTTCCACTCGCAGACCTCGCCCTCGGGCACCATGTTCAGCATGCGCTGCACCAGCGGGCAAAAGTCGGCAAACACCCGAGCATCGCGCTCTTGGAGCCCCGCGTCGTGTACGTTGCCGACGGTGCCTCGGCAAAATGGATGTCGGGCTGCGCGCTCGACAGATTGTAGACGGTCTTTGCCGGCCACCGGGTAAGCAATGATGTGGCGCCGCTCGCCGATCCACCGCACGACGAGGTTGCTGTCCATGAGCTTCATCATTTCCGCGTCGCCGCCATCTGGTCCCGCGTGAGCATGATGCGGTACGCCGCCTGGCCCGTATCGAACTCCTCGGCCGTCAAGCCCAGCTCGCCGAGCATGGCGCCACGCGTGGCCGACTTGATGCCGTCGGCGCCGAGCAGGATGTCCACCTCCACCGTTGTGTCGTGTGACGCGTCCTCTTCTTGGGGTGCCGCCGCAACGTTCGCGCCGTTCGCGCCGTTCGTGGCCTTGGGCGCCCGTTTCCGCAGCCGGAGGACCGGCTGGGGCTCGAACCGGTCAACGCCCACCAGAGCCGTCGAGAAATGGAACTGGACCGCCGGCTCCGCTTGGCAGGCCTTGTACAGGCCGCCGGCCAGCCGACGACCGGTGGCCGGTGCAGTGCGGAATACGCATACAGCGCAGCAACGCCGCTCATATCGACGTGCGCGAGCTCCTTGTCCGTGCTGCCCTGCCGGATGCTTGTCTCCTGCACGTTGGTGGCCTCCTTTTCGATCTCGGCCAGCAGCCGAGCCGGTCGAGGATGCGCGCCATGTTGGGCGCCATCTGGATGCCGGCGCCGACGAACCCGAGGTCCGCGGCTGCCTCGTAGACGGAAATGTGCTTGAAGCCCTTCTTGGCGAGGGACAGGGCAAGGCCGAGGCCGCCCATGCCTGCACCAACGATGGCTATCTTGAGGTCGTAAGGTGACGCCATGGTTGGAAGAGGCGCCGAAGGGAACGGGTCAAAGACTGTCAGGTTTGATAAAATGGAAAACTAATTAATTATATTGTCTTTCTTCGTTCGTTCCAGACCCACAAAAATAGAAGGAAAAAAAGGACTCGAGGATAAAGACATCAACCCTTCAATCATTCACTTGAGACTCGAGGGCCAAGTGACCGGGACGCCGGCCGTCGCCTATATGAATGCCGATGCCTCTTTATTTGCTTTGGCACAAACCTGGCCCTGGTTCGTTTCGTTTATTGGTACATGCACTTCCGCTATTATCGTTCTCCTCCTCTGCGTTTCCGTTCGTTGCATTGTCCCGACGGCGGGGCCATGGGGCCAGGGCCTCGTTCTGCAAGAGCCGAACCTGTCTCCAAAATCTCAGCTCTTCCTGGCACAACAGCCGGCAGCTGCAGTCCGTCTCCTCAAAGAAAAAAAACGTGCAGAGGTGGCTGGTCTCACCACGGCGTCCGTTCTAAGAGGTGTTTTGTGCGAGGGAGCCACGCCAAACCCAAGCCCCTAAAATGGTCTATGGCAGGTTTTCCGGGAAAGAGAGAGGGGCGCACCTGCCTTGACGGGAGAAATTATTTCGCCGCACACAAAGGCCCAGAAGCATATTGTGCATGTAGACATCGAGGGCGTCCGAGGCCGTGGTGCCATAAAGGCTGTCGTGCTTCGTGAGAACGTGTCCCCATACGTCGCTGTCTCCGGCCGGTGTTCAGCTGAACTCTCAGCGCGCTTCGTCTTGCCTCTTGCGAGCCGCACTGGGGCGGCTGTCGTGAGGCCAATGCTCACGTGACCAAAACTGCAGGTCGCACCCTGCGCGACATCTAGTCATCTGTCGAACGAAGCTCATTTCTGTCCCTGTTCCTGTTCCTGTTCCTGTTCCTGTTCCTGTTTCTTATTTAGTCTCGTACGCGCTCCAGTCGTCTCTTCACACTGAAACCCACCACTTTATCATGTCTCAGACCGCATCGTAACGAAGCGAGTATGCAAGATACATGTCAACGCACACGAATCTCATTATGTCTAGCTAGCTGTGTGCCAAGTACATGTATGTAAAAGTACTGTGCGTAAAATGAGCTGTCCATTGTCGATCGTTGACGGCTTGAAGACGGCCTCCGTCGCCGTGCTGATCCTTTCAGGGCACTGTGCGCTGTGGCACAGCTGTCTGCCAGTGGCGTCGGCGCGGTTTCAGGCCCTGTTTTGCCCCTCATTCCACTGTATTGGCTAGGACCACCTCGACTAACAAAAGAACCGCCCCCTGGATGTCCCCTGCCACTCACGCTGCTAAATTAGGGAAGGAGCGGCAACCGCCGACCAGCAAACGACGTCACCGGCCCCGCCAGCCAATGAGCGCCCGGCCTTCCACGTCACCCTGGACCAAATCTGGTTTTAGGTTTCAGGTGTCCGTTGCGCAGAGCGAACGAAAAGGACGTCTCTGCGACACCCAAGAGCATCCCAAAACAAGTGGAGGGGCAGGCGCCGAGGCACACCACTTTTTAAGCGGAATACTAGAGTAGCTCGACGCAGGATGCTGAAGGCTTGCAGTTCACGACAGCCTATCCGACGCCAAAGGGGCACTTGGATTTATTTTTTGCCACGATTATTCCATTTTCCAGCCATAAAAGTTGAAGCGAGATGCGACGTTGAGAAAAGCATGGTTTTGGGGCATTTTGAGCTCAACCTTTAGCATCATGAAAGCGGAGCCTTCTTGCCCTGTAAATGAAAAAAGAACCCATGTGGCTTTTCCCAAAGGAGCAAGGGCCGTGCCCAGTGCTGCTTCTGCGCGCTTCATAGAAGCAGTCGTTCCTTCCTTGCTGAGCATCTGTGACGTCCACGACATGCCCCTGGCTATTTGGCCTCCCTCCCACCTCCAGATCTTTCCTCTTCCCTTGCCTTTCTGCTGTCAACTCTAAACCTCTCTTCTCACTTCTCATTTTTACACCGCGACAGCGAGCCCTACGCAGATCTTTTCTTTTTGCTTATTATCTTCTTGTTTACGGTCCCTTCTGTGTTTGCATTTTACTCATTCATAGCATTGCATTATACCCTCCTTTTGGTGCCCCGCCGATCCCTACAGTCTCACGACATACTCAGTTTTTATCACAAACGTCTCGACCAAACCGCGAAGCGGCCGAACCGAAAACCAGCGCAAGTGAGAGCTCGTCACTAGACACCGCGTCTCCTCCAAGTCCAGTGCTTCTTCTTTGGCATCCCCAGACGCGATAACAGCGCCATCGCGACGCCCTCGTCACGATCGCCGAAGCAGGACCTTGTCATACACGCATCTCAACTTTCTGTGCACCCATTGATCGCCGATCACGACAAACGGACTGCTTCCGTGGCCATAGGTGCCACCAGCAGCCGACGCGCACAGTCTGCGGCGCCTCTGTTCACAACAGCCTGGCACCGCTTGTCCCATGCGCCGTCGCGGAACCACACTGCTCACTTGGTTTCTCCTCTTTTTTTCCACTTGAGAAATTCTAGAGTACAAAAGAGTCCAGCTCCGTGCTCCTCTCTCTCCCTCCTCGTCTTCCTCAAACTTTCTCTTCTCTTCGTCTTCAGCACATACGTACACCCGCCGCCATGTCGAGCACTACAACCAGCTCGCCAAGCAGCACGGCGACGAGTGACGATGGTAGTGGCAGCGCCCAGACGTCGGCCGGCATCAGCATTGTCGCCTTCCTGACGGCGCTGTCGACCTCGCTGATCATTTTCGGCGTTCAGATGGCTTCTTCCTCGCTCTTGAGAAATAAGCTGGCTCGTATCTTGTAACGTATATTTCTGTGCCTTTTTGTGCCATTTTGTTTTGTGTCTCTTGCTGCGTGTGACTCTGAAACAACCATCTAACGACCTTCACCACAGCAAGCCAAAAACGTTCATGGTCCCTGAACGCGAACGTACGGACCCGCCTCCTGCGAGCCCCTGGGGCCTGGTCCTCGCCCTGTACCGGATACGGGACCGCGAGATCATCAAGAAGTGCGGGCTAGACGCCTTCTTTTTCCTGCGCTACCTGCAGACCCTGCTCCTTATCTTCATCCCCGTTGCATGCGTCGTCATTCCGATCCTCGTGCCCATCAACTACGTCGGCGGCATCGGACAGTCCTTTGGCACGAACAATACCAACTCGTCCGGCTCTTCGATTCCCTCCGGCCTGGACACCATTGCATGGGGCAACATCAAGCCAGCCAACGCCAACCGTCGCTGGGCCCATCTCATTCTTGCTGTGCTTGTCGTGGTCTGGGTCTGCTTTATCTTCTACAACGAGCTGCGCATCTACATCAAAGTCCGCCAGGACTACCTGACAAGCGCCGAGCACCGTCTTCGCGCGTCTGCCAACACCGTCCTGGTCTCGGGCATCCCGACCAAGTGGCTCACCGACGAAGGCCTCCGTGGGCTGTTTGATGTTTTCCCCGGTGGTATTAGAAATATCTGGCTGACACGGGACTACACCAAGCTGCTCGACAAGGTCCACAAGCGGGACGCCATCCACAAGCACCTCGAGGCCGCCGAGAGCGAAACTGATCCGCAACGCCAAAAAGGCCCAGCTGAAGCAGCGCAAGAAGGAGGAAAAGGCAGCGCGTAAGCAGCTAAAAGCTAAAACCGAGACCAAGGCCGAACGTGCGCAGCGCGAGCGCGACGAGGATGCCCGCGCCAAGCAGATGGCCGAGGCCGAAGGCGGTCTTAGCAGCGGCGATAAGGACGTGCCCCAGATCGACGATGCGGGGGCCAACTCCGGCCGGAGCAGCTCCGATAGCGACGGCTCCTCGCGGGACCTCAAGCGCGAGCAGTCAGGCGTCGGCTTCAAGAACATTGGTACCGGTTTCGCCAAGGTTGGACACGGCTTAAAGGGTGGCTTCGGCAAAAGCTGGCCAGGGCATCATTGGCGGTGCCAAGACCCTGGGGCAGGGCGTCGACGGCCAGCTCGAACAGACTAATGGCTTCGAGTTTGTCCCTGCTAGCAACACCAGCGCGACGGACTTGACAGGACCCGGGCCATCCTCCCGTAATGGTATGCGCTATGGTCGTGGTAATGGTGGTAGTCGTGGTAGTCACCACACACGGCCATCCGATGCCTCGGCCGAACCTGACACGCCCGGCATGCACAGCCCTCTCGGCCTTCGGATGTGTCTCTCATCAACAACGACGACGCTGCCACGGACGCTGTGGATCCACGTACGCTCGGCAACACCACGCGGAAGGTCACCGACTGGGACAACGCATTCGAGACCGAGGACAGCAGGTGGTGGCAGTTCTGGAAGCCGCCCAGCGGTGCGTATGCCTCGCCTATCCCGCAGGGCTACGAAGAGAGTGGCGACGAGTTTCCCTTCAACACGGACGGCACCGGCAAGACGGGCCAGAAGAAGACCAAGTCGCAGTGGGCCAAGATCAAGGCCATGATGCCCTTCTTTGGTGGCGACGAGGAGCCCACGGACTACCCGTCCCCGGAGAACCCGACTATCCGGCGACGAAAAAGGAGGACACGGATGCCGAGTGGACCAAGTGGCTGAAGAAGTCTGACCGTCCGACGCACCGTCTGCCCAAGTTTGACTGGACCCCGAGCTGGCTGCCGGGCCTTCCTCTGATCCATACCAAGGTCGACTCCATCTACTTTTACCGGAAGGAGCTGGCGCGACTGAACATGGAGATTGAGAAGGACCAGCACGAGCACGAGCGCTACCCCAAGATGAACTCTGCCTTTATCCAGTTCAACAACCAGGTTGCCGCCCACATGGCCTGCCAGAGCGTCACGCACCACGTCCCCAAGCACATGGCGCCCCGCGTCGTTGAGGTGTCGCCCGGCGACGTCATCTGGGACAACATGGCCATCCGCTGGTGGGACGAGTGGCTGCGCACAGGCATTGTGGTTGGCGTGGTCTTTGGCATGACCATTCTGTGGGCGTTCCCCGTGGCCTTCACGTCGTCGCTCTCGCAGATCGACTCGCTGGTCGAAAAGTACTCGTGGCTGGGCTGGATTAAGGAAAACCACGTCACGTACAATGTGGCCAAGGCCGTGGCCGGTGTCCTCCCGCGCTTCTTCTGTCCCTGCTGCTTGCATTTGTGCCCATCCTGCTCGACTTCCTCGCCGGCTTCCAGGGCGCCAAGACGGGCTCGCAACGGTCCGAGTACGTGCAGATGTACTACTTTTTCTTCCTGTTTGTCCAAGTGTTCCTTGTTGTTTCGATGCGAGCGGCGCTATCACGACCCTCCAGGACACGGTGACCAACGTGCAGAGCGTGCCCGAGACGCTCGCCAAAAACCTGCCCAAGGCTGCCAACTACTTTTTCAGCTACATGATTCTGCAGGCTCTGTCGACCAGTTCCGGTACCCTGCTGCAGATCAGCGTGCTTCTCGTGTGGTACGTGCTGGCGCGCATTGTCGACGACACGGCCCGCAGCAAGTGGCGGCGCCAGACGAGTCTGCCGAGCATCACCTGGGGCTCCTTCTTCCCCGTCTACACCAACTTTGCCTGCATCGCACTGGTGTACTCTGTCATTGCGCCACTCATTTGCATCTTTGCCATTATCACTTTTACACTGCTCTGGGTCGCTTACCGGTACAACATGATCTACGTCACGCGCTTTTAAGATTGACACGGGCGGCGTGCTGTACCCGCGCGCCATCAACCAGACGTTCACGGGTCTCTACTTTATGGAGCTCTGCCTGATCGGCCTCTTCTTCCTCGTCCGCGACGAGAACAACAATGTTGCGTGCGCGCCGCAGGCATCATCATGGTTGTCGTCCTGGCGTTGACCGTGCTCTTTCAGGTCATGCTCAACGTCTCGTTTGGCCCGCTGCTGCGGTACCTGCCCATCACCTTTGAGGACGAGGCCGTGCTCCGTGACGAGATGTTCCAGCGCACGCAGGACCGCCGTCTGGGCCTGGTGACGGCCCGCGACGACATGGACGACGACGAGGCCGCAACGCTGACGGGCACGGACAGCAAGACCGCAGCAGCTGCACGCGCCGAGGCAATCGCAAACCACGGCCAAGCCGGGAATGGCCAGGATGTCGAGCTCAAGAGCCTCGCTCAAAAAGGGCCCCAGAACTCGTTTGGCCTGCCCAACAAGCTCAACCCGGTCCGCAGCATTGTCAACGCCGGCACGTGGGCCGCCCGCGGCGGCAAAAAGGTGCGCATTGCAACGCTTGGCAAGGCCGAGGAGACGATGCGCACGTCGGCGGCGTACCGGCAGAAGCGGCGGCAAAAGGACCTCGAAGCACAACGGGCCATGGGCGAGGCCCTGTATGGAGGGTACAATGACGAAATTGAGGACCTGACGCCGGAAGAGCGTGACGCACTGGTCCGCGAGGCCTTCAAGCACTCGGCGTTGCGGGCGCACCGGCCGACAGTGTGGATCCCGCGCGACGACATTGGCGTCAGCGACGACGAGATCCGGCATACGTGCAATATGAGCGACTACATCTGGATCAGCAATGAAGGCACCGCCCTCGACAGCAAGGTCCGCGTCATCTACGGTCGTGCACCCCCCGACTTTTCTGATCTGGAGCTGATCAACCTGTGATGGAAGGAGTGGAAGAGCCAGTGTGATTTGATTTCTTTCCTCGGGGGCGGGGGTGGAGGTTTTTTTTTTTTCAGTGCCTTGTCTTTGTCTCTTTTGTCTACCCTACAATAACGAATGTAACGTAACACGATATCCTGAATAAAGCATCTATACATTTTCGAATAATACCTGGTCTTGTGTGGGTTGTAAAGCTAGCCGCGACGCCAATGGTGAGGGTTTACCACAGCAATAACAACATACAACAACAGTAAATAAGCAGTAAACAGAGCGTAGACAAGTGCAATCGTCAATACCTGCCATTTCGTCACGGAAAGGAAATGTTGTCGTGGCTGGTGTCAGTTCTCGGAGCAGCAGATATGATCACGTGACCTGATTCAAGATGCACAAGATGAAGGAGTAGCTAGGGCCAATAGTGAGCTCGATGCCAGCTCCACTTTTAAATCTGCACTGTCGTTCGAGAAACTTTTGAACATCGCCAACTTTAAGAGAGGTTCTTGTATCGCGGCCATTCCACGACAGCCATTGTTTCCACCGCCCCCACGCCACCCCTTTCCCGAGTGCCAAAAGACCCAATTGCCTAGCGAGCACACAGGCAGACACCATGGCGACAAAAGCGGCCACTGAGGCTGTCGGCAAGGCCGCGCCAAACTTCAAGGTTGGCCAGAAACAAATCTACATGTGAGTTGCCAACGGGACGCATGTTCCGAACCAACCCAGGCGACAGCATCTGTGGACATGCACCGCTAACGGTTGTTGTGCAGGCCCTCCCACGTCGTCAAGATGCTGCCGCCGCGGCGCATCTTCTCGCCCTACTTTGCCACGTTCCAAGGTGCCCCTGCGTTTCAACAAGCTCGATCTCCGCGACTACCTCTACCACGTCTACGGCGTCGAAGTGCGCTCCGTGCGCTCGTGGCTGACGCCCCAGATCCCGCGCCGGCGGTACGCCGAGGTCGACGAGGAGGACACGACACGCGACGTTGTGCGGTTCGGCGTCGGCCCCTGGTACCGCCCGCAGCCCATCAAGCGCATGATGGTGGAGCTGGTCAAGCCGTTTGCCTTCCCCGACCCGCCGGCTGAGCCGACAGCAGAGCAGCTGGGCACCGAGGAGGATCCGCGCAAGGACTGGGACTACGACATGCACAAGCGGGTCAGCGTACAGCAAAAGGTCAACGATAAGGACCAGCAGCTCATGATGCACGACCGCAAATTCCGGATGCGTTCGGAGCACGAGCACGTGCCGGCATTCCGGGTTGGTCTGGCACGGCAGGCGCGCGAGCTGGTGACGGGCGAGCGGACGTGGAAGAATGACGCACAGCTGGACGAGCGGTGGGACACGCTTGTCGACGAGAGCAAAGCGGGCAACAGCGCACGGTCATAAGCAGACGGTGATGTGGTGATGTGGTGATGTGGTGATGTGGCGGATGCTATGCTGTTTTGGGGTTTTTGTAGGATTATAAAAGGGTCTTTTTTTGGTTGTTTAGCATATCATATTGTCGTGTAGCACATACGAGGAAAAGAGAATAAAAACAAATCTCCAATGTAAATGAGGCGTGGCACGTATAGCAAGCAGGGGGGGGGGGGGGGGTAAAAGACGGGAAAAGCATGTTCATTATCGAGGAGATGTTTCAGCATCTCCTTCTGTCTCTATACGGTCATCTCCGTCGTCTGCAGACCACCAGGACGGATGCTGAAAGAGCAGCACCTCATTCCCCCAGGACCACCATCCGGCGGTCAGGCTGCGTGCAAATACTTCCAGCCCACAAACCGCACTACGCTCTACGGACCCATCAGAGGAAGTGGCCGGCAGGAATGGCGAGAGTAGCGGCGCAAGTGTGGCTTGCGTGAGTGCACGTCTGGCACGCCACGATGACACGGTGCGTGGGCAGGGCTTTGGCTTTGGCGGCTTCGCTTGCATCAACCCGCCCTGGCCGCTGTGCCAGCAGCAGACGCTCCCACGGTCTACGCCAGTGTGAATCCGTTGGCACAATCGGCTCGCCACGAGCCGTCACCTTGAGCCACGTCCACGTCGCCACCAGCTCGACCCCCCAGGCCCGGAACACACCCCGTTTAGGATCCGTCAGAAGTTCCTCACAGGTTGGCTTGTTGGTGATCCACATGGCAACGATGCCGCCAGCCGCCAGCTTGGATCCAACGGGGATCTGCTCCAACATCTCACGCAGGGCATCCATGTTCAAGGCCGTATCGTAACCGCGGTCTGCGCTGTCCTCTCCCTGCAACACGCTGCTCTTCTCTTCCGGCCTTGCCGTCGCCGTCGAGCAGACCGGTTGGGCCACGGCGGATTCGAGAACAATAAGGCCGAATCGAGGCGCCTTTGCGACAAACTCGTCTCGACAGTCAGCAATGGTGCCGTGCAAGAACCGGGCGCCGGGTGGAATCAAGGCATTGTTACTGCGCTCTCCCTCCACAGCTGCCCCATCACCATCTCTTGGTATTGACTCTGAATTCCGTGGAAGATGGCGTGGAAGACACCATGGACCGCCAAATCCCGCGCCCTTCAGTACACAAAGTGCCCCCTCGACGGCCGCCTTGGTGGTCAGCTCAGCCAGCTGCGACGCAAGGCTCCGTCCGGCATCGAGGCTGGCGCCATTGGGTCCCTGGGTGCAGCAAAGGGCTCCGTCGGCGCTGGGGCCGACGCAAGCCGCCATCTGCGCGTGTGTCGTGTGCTCAGGCCATCACCAAGAGGCTTTGGCGGCGTATTCTGCGTATTCTGCGTCTCTTGTGGCTCTTGTGCCTCCTCGATGGACCTGGGAACGTCGACAACGACAACAGCGTGGTCGGCACTCTCAAACAAAATGGACGACGACGGCGGTGCTGGCGACATCGGCCAGGAGTCCGCCAGTTGGGCGCGTGAGGATTGGTCGTCCCGAAATCCGGGGTGGTCAACCGAGCCCCAGTCTGGCTTGGTCCTATGGTGTAGATAGGCGTTTTCCGGGCGCTGCAAGTGCTCTGCGGGCGTTTTGTGCAGCTGGTGGAGTGCGGAGAGACAAAAAGGTTGGTACGGTGGGATCTTCACGTGTCTGCAGCCTGGAAGCACTGTCCGTTCAGAAGGAAGCACCTGGGGCTGTGGTGGTTCGGCAATTGTCGGCTCGGATGCAGGGGCGAGGGCCTTTTACCGGGTTAGCAAAAAAAGAAAAGAGAAAAAACACCAGAAAAACGATGACGGAGGGGTTTAGCGGGCGAAATTTTCCAGTTTGGCTCCGTTGGGGCACATGACCATTGCGCCTGCCTTATTAGTAATTTGGCGCCTGCCACGCGCTGCGCTGGAAAGCACCCGCCAGCACCGCTAGAGAATCGCTCTTTCCTGTCTGTGACGTCTGAAGTCTGGGTTTGGTCTGCGCCTTCCCTGGATGCATCAACGCTCTTGCCTTTTTTCCTTGCCAGAAAGAGCGTGTGCAGCAACTCCACGTCTTTTCCCTTCTTGTCCAGCAGTCGTCACCTACTCGCATATATTCCGATCAATCTGGTGGCCCAGCCCTCACCGACGCCGCTCTCAGTCTGGCATGCGCAGGGTATGCCCTCTTTCCTTTCCCCGTCCTTCACGGTCCGATAAACTCCAGACTAAGGCCGGACCCAGGCCCACGAACTGAGTCGACGGGACTTCCAAGCTAACGACACTATAGCGTGCCACCACCAAACTCCGCTCGATTTCCTCCTTCCTCCAGCAGAAGAGCACTTCCCCAGACGCTCTTTCCTCTGATCCTTCCTTCAAACTCTCCTTCGATCCTTCCTTCGACCAAACACTTTTCTTGACGACACGGGCGCTCCTTCTCTCATCCTCCCACGGGCTCCTTCCACCCCGCCTCTTCTCACGACGTCATTGCGCTCTCTCCTCAACTTCATCGCCCTCCGACAGACAACACACCCTCGTGCGTGGGAATGACATCCACCCTCGCGAGCCATGCGCCGTTCCCCCCAAGCTTCTCATCGTCCCCCATGTCCGAGGTAGCACAGCCGCCCCGGCCGCGCAGCGGCAACGGCAGCAACGGTAGCGACGATGGCACAAGCAGCACCAGCTCCTCCACAATCACCACAAATACCACAAAAAACAAATACGGCAGCAACCTCGC
Source organism: Sporothrix curviconia (assembly GCA_016097085.2). NCBI lineage: Eukaryota > Fungi > Ascomycota > Sordariomycetes > Ophiostomatales > Ophiostomataceae > Sporothrix > Sporothrix curviconia. Next base: position 36,949 of record JADMNF010000117.1, on the reverse strand, counting down.
CAACAATAGCACACGACCCCGGCCTGAAGAAGAAGGTGGACAAGCAGAGCGTCGACTACCTGTGGCGGTCCGGCGTGGCTGGCGGCATGGCCGGCAGCGTGGCCAAAACGATCGTGGCGCCCCTCGACCGCGTCAAGATCCTCTTCCAGGCGAGCAACCCGCAGTTTGCAAAGTACTCGGGTTCCTGGGCCGGCGTCGCCCACGCCATGCGCATCATCTACACGCAGGACGGCGTCATGGGCCTGTACCGCGGCCACTCGGCGACGCTGCTGCGTGTGTTCCCCTACGCCGCCGTCAAGTTCATTGCCTACGAGCAGATCCGCTCGTTCATCATCCCGCGCAAGGAGCACGAGACCCCGCTGCGGCGCCTGTTGAGTGGCTCGCTCGCCGGCGTCGCACATCTGTGTTGTCACCGTACCCGCTCGAGGTCATTCGTGTGCGCCTTCGCCTTTGAGACGCGCCGGGACGGCCACTCGACGTTGGCCTCCATCTGCCGCCGCATCTACACCGAGCAGTCCATCGACCGGCACGCCGTGGCGGCGGCCTCGGCCAACGGCGGCGGCGGCGGCGGCTCGGGCGCTGCTCTGCCACAGTCGGGCCTGCGCAACTTCTACCGCGGCTTCTCGCCCACGATCCTCGGTATGCTGCCCTACGCTGGCATGTCCTTTTTGACACACGACACCTTGCGGCGACATTCTCCGGCTGCCCATGTTTGCCAAGTACACCACACTCCCCCGGCCGGCCAATGCCCCACCCGACAAACCCTGCCTTTTGCGGTCATGGGCCGAGCTGCTGGCGGGCGGTGTTGCGGGTTTGGTGTCGCAGACGGCGTCGTATCCGCTCGAGGTCATCCGACGACGCATGCAGGTCGGTGGTGCTGTGGGCGACGGACACCAGGCTGCGGATCGGCGAGACGGCTTCTTTGGATCATGCGGCGAGCGCGGCATCCGCGGCTTTTTTGTCGCCTGACCATTGGCTATGTCAAGATTGTGCCCATGCGGCGGCCGCCTTTTATACGTTACGAGCGGCTAAAGCTGGTATTCGGCATCTTAGTCGCGAGACGCACGCGAGGACCAGAGGCTTTCTCCGCTGTTCGGGAGTTTTACTCGAGGGCCTCACGGTTCTTTATGAAACGATTTTGGATTTGGATATTGGCGTTATTTTGGGCAGGCAGCGCTGTTTTCTCTCATTTTTTTCTCACTCTTTTCTTCTTCTTTCTCCATGTCTTTTTTCTCTCTTTCTTTTATTTTGCATACATACGGCATCGGCCAGGCACTGCCGGTCCCACTTGGGGTTTACCTTGTATTTGTTTCTTTTTTTCGTCTCTCGCCGCTTGTTTCACACCATCCTCTCTTCGTCTTTTCTTCTTCTCTGACCGACATTCCACGGGCGAGATTGGCACATCTTGAGTATGACCAGAACGAGCATCTATAGACGGGTCGAGGACCAACCGGCTAGACATTGGCTTTGGCATCTTTTATCGACACCCATAGACAGCTTCAAGAGGCAGGCGAGGGCCTAGGGCCTACAGGAGAGACAGAGTACATGTACGTATCTTACTTATTCATACACAGCCTCGCGGAGGGCAAATGAATGCAGATTTTACATGTACAACGACTGCTGCCCTTGTTTACCTATACTATGAATGGCGTCTGCCATAGACGGCCAGACTTATCCCATGCCTCGCGGAGATTCGCCGAGAGACCTCTTGGGGTAAGCCTGTTGAATTTTTTTAGAAAGCAGGAAGACTAAGCATTCAGCCTTGTTGGAGTACGTTCTGCTTTGGGAAGCTCGTCCTGGAGTAGCTAGCACCTCGTTTTATTCATCTTCCATCACATTGTTTTCGTACGATTTCTCAAGTTGCTGTTTTTAGGTCTGATTCTGCCAGGTGGTCTAATGATTACTATTGAAAGATCTGGATATCTGGATGAAAAGAAAGTGCATAGTTACAAAATGCAGCTATTAAAATATGAGAAGTGAAAGGAGAAATGAGGGAGTGAAAAGAAAGAGCGTACACCTAGGTTTAGAGGAAGCGGGCAGACGCATAGGGAGTGCCTAAAGAAGAGAGACAGGATAAGAAAGGAAAGGAGACAAAAAGCCAGGTAACAATACAAAAATTGGATAGTTCTATACAGCTGTGGAAGAAATTCAATGCGAAATCCTCATGTCCTCGTACCGTGTTGTTTTTCTGGGGGTTCATGTGACTTCATCTCTCCGTCTTTCCGTAACCGGCTGCCTCTCTGTAGTTTTTTTCCCTTGTTTGGTATGCAGAAGCACACATCGACCCATCTTTACTCGGGCTTGTTGTCAATGAGCACACGTTGGGCTCGATGACAGGGCTGGAGTTGACGCTGTAGTCCTGGTCCTCGCCGACAGCTCCTCGAGCGTCTTGCGCTTGGTCTCGGGGATCAGCAAGGTGGAGAAGCAGCCCAGAAGCATGAACAGGGCGTAGATCTCCAGGACGTGGTCCAGCCAGGGAGCCTGCTGGTCGCAGTCGCGCCACGGGTGCGCAGGGGCGCAATGGCGCCCTGGCCGATGATGGAGCCAATCTTGCCCGAGGCGGCCGAGATACCGTGCGAGGTAGACCGGTAGCGGGTGGGGAAGCACTCGCGCGGCACGATGAAGGTGGTGTGTGTTGGGGCCAAAGTTGAAGAAGAACTGAGCCAGGACGTAGATGGCCAGCAGACCGCCCGAGGACAGGTGCTTGTAGCCGAAGCCCATGCCGATGAAGAGCACCGTCAGGATGGCGAAGCCGCCGAGCTGCAGGGGCTTGCGGCCGACCGTGTCGATGGTGGCAACGGCGAACCAGTAGCCGGGCAACGGCACCAGCCAGGACAATGATCAGGTTGCCAATGGCGGTGTTGTACAGGTACTCGTAAGGTGCTGTGGGTGCCCGAGGTCGAGTAGCCAATGACATTGAGGATGGTGGCGTTTGTTCAGCGAGAGACCGTAGTAGGCAATGTCCAGGAAGCACCACGACAGCGCAGTTGCCGATCAGGACCTTGGCGTTCTTCATCTGCGAGTAGTGCGTGGCAAAGTCGCGCCAGCTGGCACGGCGACAGCGAGCTGCTCAGCGGTGGCCTTGTTGGCCTGGGCACGGGCGACCTCGTCGACGTGGCCGTCGCCGTGCTTGCGCTGATGTAGGTCTTGACGTCCTCGTTGGCCTTCTCGACGTCACGGGCGACATCAAAGGTTGTAGCGGGGGGTCTCGGGGATGGTCAGGCGGTAGTACAGGGCAATGCAAGCCGGGCACGGCGCCGAAGCCGATCAGCGTGCGCCACATCTTGTCGACGGCCAGGGCGCAGACGCCCGTGCAGTTGGCCGGGCTTGGTCGATGTCATCAGCGACTCCTTGAAGCCGAGCGTGACGAACAGCATGACAAAGGCACCCGTCAGCTGGCCGAGACCCTGCATGGCGAAGACAGCGCCCATCATGGCACCTCTCCACTTGGTGGTGGCGAACCTGGAGTGTGTTAGCAGGCTGTTTTGTTTTGTTTCGTTTTGTTTCGTTTGATCTCGTTATGCCATGCTCTAGGGACCAAAAGCAACGCGAGGTGGAGGCACATAATTATGTGCTCGCAATCAGACGTACTCGGAGGTGATAATCGACGACAGGGGTAGTCACCGCCGATACCGACGCCCATTCAGCACACGCCAGAAGATGATCACGCCGATGATGTTGACGGCGGGCGAGTTGGAGGACAGGGCCTGGCCGAGGGTGGCAAAGATGATGACAATCAGCTCCAGACCGTACATGCGCTTACGACCGAGCTGTGATGTTTGTTAGAGGCGTCTGTTCCAATTTGTGTACACACACACACACACACACAGAGAGAGAGAGAGAGAGGAACGCACCATGTCAGCGGCGACACCGAAACCGAGCTGACCAACGACAGTGCCGGCCGAGGTGGCCAGCTTGATAGCAGTATCGGACTTGGTGGGCATGGTGCCGACACCGGGGTAGTAGACAATGCCCAGCATGATAGTGAGCAGGGAGACGCAGAAGATGTCGTACGAGTCCGTGAAGAAACCGACACCGGCGACGACAATGGCGCGGACGTGGTACCAGCCGAAGGGGCCTTGTCGATCTCGGCCAGCGCAAGACGGCGGCGCTCGTTGGGGTCCTGGACGTGCACAAAGTCGTTGTGGAAGTTGTGGTAGGCAGCGTTGCCGCCAGAGGTCTTCTGGGCGGCGGCCGAAGGGGCCGGGGCAGCATAGTCGGCCATTGCAGCGGCTTTCTGGGGGTGAAGGGGGGTTTGTGAGGAAAGGGAGATAAAGAATGAAAGAATGAAAAAGAAGAAAAAAGTGAGGCGAGGTCGACACACACACAGACACAAGAGTGCAAGAGTGAGTGGACTGGGATCTTGAGGATGCGGCCTTGAAGAGAAGAACGAAAGAAAAAGAAGCAGGGGGAATGATGGAGAAGGGAAGACGAGCAGCCAACGTCTTATACGAAAATGGTGATACTGTGAAGAGCGCGAGGAGAGAGCAGAGAGGGCGGTTGGAGAAAATCCTTGTCGAGAGATACTTGAGATACTTGCTGCCAGGTCTGGGCCAGGTCCCAGGTTGACACACGCGAGACACTGGCGCAAACCTCACGAGAGCATAGTCGAGACGCGCACAAGGGCAACGTAAAAAGCGAGAAAAGGAACAAACAAGGTGCAGACTAGTCGTATAAACCGAGCCGAAAGAGGAAAGGGGCGAGAGAAAGACGGAAATCTCCACTCAGAGCATCGTCTGCAGGTTCAATTAAATTCGCCTGCAGGCCCGTAATATTACGGGGTGCCTTGCCTGCAGGGATCGTGCTGGGAGTGAGGCCAGGGGGTTATAAACAAAAAGATTTCGACACTGAGTAGAGAGGGGGTGGCACAAAACAGAAAGTGGCAGAAGCGTTCGGTGAGAAGTTTGGGGAACGTGTGGCACAGAACTGAGAAGGGGCAACGGCTTTACTCCGTTCCTGGCACCCACGCATCACCCGCCCACGTAGCTGTACCAAAAATACCACACAAACGCCAGACCATACTGCCCGCCCACTGTAGAATCACTCGTTAATCAAATCAGACACGCATTATATGAGGGCCAGAGGGGAGGAGAAACCGTTGGCACATGCTGCAACGACAGACTACAGGAGGGGTTCTGGAACTCGCCAGCCCACTTGTTTGCACCCCTCGCCTCTCCTTCTCGTCTGTGGGTGGCATCTATCTTACAACTTCTCAGTGCTACGCCGTAGCTTTTTAGGTTATCTCACAGCTTCGTGAATGATTTGGCCAGGCATAACATCCCTCCAACAGACATGCCTCTACGCCCGGATTTCCTGATTCCCGATTCCTGATTCCTGATTCCTGGTCTGGCCCTCGCCTGTCCCGTTGATTCAAGCAAATGCCCAGCCTGCAAGCTTTCTAGTGCCGTCTTGGCTGCCTGTCGGTGATCTCAGACTGGGCAGTCGGTCACTTGATACGGCCAGAAAGGGAGACAAGACAGGACGAGAGGGTGCCCTCTCCCTCACAGCCACGAAACGTGACGGCAGACGACACTCAGGTTTGCCAGCAGCAGCATCTGGAATCAGTCACAGGCCGCACAGCCGCCGATGCTCGACTCGATGGTCGAGAGAGAGCCTCGCGTGAGACATGCTAATACCGGGCCCGCCGTCCTTTTTTTTGGGCTGTTGGCTTCCATTGTTCTTCGGGTTTTCTACGATGGTGTCATTCTCCACCAGCCTCAGGCTGAAGCATGTCTTTGTCTTTTACCCTTTTCCCTGCGCTACTGGAGGGGTTCTCTGAAGAATCTAGACCTTGCCACAAAATGCAACCTAGCTCGTCTTCACACCATTGCTCGCTTTCTGCATTCAATAAGCTCAGCATGCAAGCTACTCGGTAGAGAAGACAAAGACCAATTCGAGAGATTACTCGTAGAAAAGATGCCGGCAGAAGCTTTTAGCGCAGCCTCTTGATTCCACAAAAAGCCGTTGGCGTCCGAGCCAGACGACGAACAACCAGTGAGCCACTAAAAACGACCGATATTCATGATTGTCCTGTCTCCATCCCGTTCGGCGGTCCCTGAAATAGGAAGGCAGCCGTTGTTGGCTCTTTCCTTTTCACTATGTTGAGGTTGGCAAATCATCTTACAGAATTTCGGCCGCTACCAGGGAAGGCACGGGCCACCCGCACCTGCGGGTCCCTGATCTGGTGAATTGCAGCCGCGTGGGAAAGCACGTTGCGTCGATATGGCCGCTGATTGGTCCATATATCTCAGCCTCTCGACTGTCATTGTATCCACTTTTAACGGCTTTCGACGTCCTGCTCTCTTGTCTACAGAGGCTTGCACGGCAGCACTTTTGACTTTTCGGCTGTCGATATTGATACGAGTACAAACTTGGGCCCCTAACAGGCACCGGAGGCAATGCCCAGACCCGGAAAGTCCCTCGTCACCCAAAGCTGTCATGCCCGGACGTTGCACTCCGCAAAACATCCCCTTGCCCTGTGAATTCGTCAACTCTTTCTCTCCCGTCGCCCACGCACTCGCTCGTGCTCTCCATCTCTATTCACTGGGTCCCTCAAGCTACGACCGCCTCACTCGGCTCAGCCCTGAATCTGACCAACCACAGCATCGAATTCGTCCACGGGTTGCTTTCCTCCTGTTCACATCCTGATACATATGTGCTCTCCGTCCTACCTCAGCTCCGTCCCTGGCTTCGAGGTCTTGGCAATACAAAAGGAGCGAGCCATGGCCTTTGGAACCCACGAAGCAGTGCCACTGTGATGGTCGTTTTGGTCTTGTTGGTCTTTTTTTTTACTTTTCATCAAGGATTAACGTCTGTTGGTTATGATTGGATTTTTTTTCCCCTCTGGTGTTGCCATCTCACCTCCTTTCCTAACAAATTTGCAATCGTCCGATCTAGACCTTCTGTGAGGTGCTTTGGTGGCAGACCACATTTTTTTCTTCATCGTCTATCATGCATTGATTCCAATCGTCGTCAGTCCGGAATATTGAATCTGGCTTGCATTCGTGGTAAGCTCTTGTCGCCGTCTGCCATCTTTCTTTGCCTCTTTGGCATTTTCTCTACTTGCCACGCAACCCTCTTTGTCGACGTGCTCATTTTCCTCTTGGCGAAGTGTTCCATTTTTATTGTTTCTCTCTACTGTTAGCCTTGTCCACGCCGATGCTCGATGGCACATGGTGGTCATAGTTACAGCGCCGTTTTACTCGTTTTCTGCTTTTGCTATTTTTTTCTCTCTCACTCTGTTCTCTAGGCTGTCTTGGCCTTGGCTGGACTTGGCTCTCAGCGGAAGAGCCCTCGACATTTCTCCCGCATGTATCGATGATACGCCCATCCACGTCCACCGCGATCCGCACCCCATCCGACATGGCCCCCTAGCTCTCAACGGGACAAGTATTCTTTTTTCAGCCTCTCAAGTTATCATTCGGTCGAGTGTGCCCACGAGTCCATGCTCCGTTCTTTGCACCACACTTCCCGCTTTTACTTCCGCTGTAACCTCGGGCGGCTCAAGAAGAAAAAGAAGCAGATAAAAGTTGCGACGCAACCTCTGCGCCTCCGTGCTCCAGTTGCAACAAGCACACGACACACGACCAGACTCTGCACCACCTGCCTATACGACTCGCTGGCAGCCAATCTTGGCAGCCCACCATAAACCCAGTTGTCGTCGTCTTTTTGTTATGTGTTTTCTTTTGTTGTTGCACGTTTCGCCCCCATCGTATTGGTCTTTTACGAAGTCGTTCTCTCGGTCATTCCTTTAGTGATCTCGAATATTTCTCCGGCTTCTTCGATCGACTCCTTTCGCCCATACTTGACTCCCTGCGAGGTCTTTGTTTGCTCGGTCTGGCCGTCCATGTATACTTGAGTAATTTTTTCTATCTTTTTAAAAGAAAGACCAAAGAGCAGGAAGGGGGGTTCAACATCCGATATTGGTGATGCCAAGATGGTTCTGGCCAAACCGAGAATCCCCTCAGGTGGTGTTCCTGGTCGACCGGGTAGCGAAGGTGTGCCAGAACCACAAACAAGACATTTCAAGCTCTCTCGGGAAAGAATCGGCGGGAAGGAGTCAATCTGCGTTCTTGGAGAGCTTGATTTGCCTTGTACAGTCTTGGTCATCTTGGCCTTTTCTTGGACGGTGATGGCTGCATCGTCTTCATCGCCTTGGCCGTACACAGAAGCCCTTGCTGTCAGCTTTGCTTTTCAATTGCTATGCAAAGATTGGTTGTCTGTCTCTCTCTCTCTGTCTCCTATTTGGCAAAGCTTAGCCTCGTCTTATTCTTAGAAAGTCTCGGGAGACAACCATCGTCGTCGCAGCGGTGGCCTGCGGTTCTCTTGGCCGTGACCATCGTGACTGTCGCCTCTGTTGTCGCCGTACGTAGACGCACTCTCAGGGAGAGAACGGCCGCGTCCCAATTTCCAGAAGCGCAGTAGCCAGAAATCGGCCATGTAGGCCGTCCGTGTGCTTGACGCCTTTATTGAGGGGTGTGTATGATGGGCTTTCCCTGTCTGTTGCTCGTGTGTGAAAAATACAGTGGGTGACGAAAAAAGGGGCTCACGAGCGCACGACGCGCACGGGTATCGTCGGCGGTGGGCGGTCAATAATCAGCACTTTGATTACTTTGATCACCTTGCTCAATCACTCGTCATGCAGTGCTCTGCCATTGGACTCTGACGTCTCTACTTGCTGATCACCGCCTGCTGCTCTCTGATGCAGCTCTCTGATGCACGACAGTCCTTCTCACACGATATGCAGTTCTGTGTCTCGATGACAACAGCCACTAGGTGTCACAAAATTGTGCTGAGAAGCGGAGTTTGGGCGCGAGCCGCTGTGTATCTTTGATGCTACATCTTGATGCCCTCCTATCCGTCCCCCCTTTACGTCTTTGCTGTCGCTGACAACGTGTCTCAATAGACGGCCAACCAAACAAACAAAACCATGTTTGTAAATCACCTCGACAGACTCCCTTAGACCTCGACTATTCGCTCATCGTCGTCATCCTCCTCCACAATCTCCGTAACCCGGGACGTGGGCTCGCACTCTCCTCTCCCTCTCCCTCTTCCGGCGCCTCTTCACGCGCCAGCACCTGCACAAGCCGGTCGCACGCGTCGCGCAGGTCTTCATTATCAACGCGCATGTGCGTCTCGCGGATCAGCGGGTACACTTTGACCTCGCGCAGCAGCTCGCGGCCGGGCCGCGTCGTCGTCAGCAGCGTCAGCGTCTCGACGTGCGTCTGCAGGATGGTCGGGTCCGGGTCGCGCTGCTTGTCTGGCGGAAGCAGCTGCAGGTCTGGCAGCATGTCCAGCATCTCATCCTCGTCATAGCTCTCATTGCCGGCCAGGGGCAGCAGCAGGTACGGCAGGATGTTGATGTCGTCCTCGGCCAGGAACGCCGGGTGCGACGGAATGTCAAAGGCCACGTTCTTGAGCGTGCTGGCCACGCCTTGCGGCGCACGTCCGACTTGTGCTCGGTAAAGACGCGGATCTTGGTCAGGGGAATAACATCATCGTAGGCCTGGCGCTTGACGAGGTACTGGCGGACCTCAGCGTGCTTGGCCAGGTCGGCGAAAAAGTACGACAGGTAGGTCGTAGTCGGCGTTCTTGTTGTAGGCGCCCTCGGCGCCCTTAACAAACAGGTCCATCAGCTGGTTGACCACGCGGCTGTCGGAGCCGAGCCCCTCGGGGGCGTCCTGTTCCCGCTCCAGAATGTTCTTGAGGCCGTCCCACTTGGCCAGGTTGGCCAACAGCATCGCGAGGAGGTTGGCATTGGGCTCGTCTTTTCTCTGAGGGGGAGGGGGAAGAGTCAGTATGCCATGCAGTTGGAGCATAGGAAATGCGTCTGAGTAGGGCCACGTACTGTTAATAAGTGGAAGAGCAGCTCCAGGAACTTGTCGTCTGTGGCGAGGTCTTTCAGGACGTCGACGTCACCCGACAGGTTGATGAGATTTGTGAGTGCGTGTTCAGCGATTTTCTGGTTTTTAGTCAGTCTCACGGTTCTCATAGAATCAAAGTAAAAATAAATTAACAAAGGCAGCACTCACAGGGTGGTCGGCAACAAGAATCTTGAGCTCCTGGATGGGCTCGAGGTTATTGACCTTGAAGATACTCGGTGTCGAGGTGGAGTAGGGCACCAGGTTTTCGACGGCCAGCAGCCGGATTTGCGGGTTATCGTGGCCGATGAAACCCACGAGCTGTGAGGTATTTTAGCTCTCCCGTGTAATTAAAATAGGCGAGAAAAGCTATAGATGGGACAAAATGTAGTCTCGACCGCAAAAAAAAAAAAAGGTGCAACTCACCTCTTCAAGTTCTGTCGGCATAGTTGCCTTTTTTTGTAAATTTTGACGCAGTAAATCAAGAGAGGCTTCCACCAAAAATGGCAGAAAATTGTAGTTCAGCGCAGTTGCGGTATGTTGGATATATACGATGGTATTGCTGTGGTGGCGTCTCAGGCTCTATGAAGCTATTCACAGCGCAGGAACAGACTTTTTGGGCAGAGGGGCAACATCAGGCCTTAAAAGGCAGCTGTGGCGTAACTGTGGCGGGGCAAATTCGAGGATTTTAGCATTACTTGGGGGGTTGCTTATCGATTAAGGCTCGATTTATTTTTTTAGCGTGCATTTTTTTTCTCTGCCCAGTGTGCCTGCCGCACATCACCGCCCAAATTTGTCCCGCCAAATTCGTCTGCCAAAAAATCCTCGCGATTCGTCTTGCTCCGAGTTGACCACGCTCTTTTCTTTCCGCCAACGGGCTCCGAAAAATACTGCAAAAATCCTGTCGGACGAATTGAAGCCCCTTGTCGCAAACACAGCCACCCAATATGCCGAAAGCGGTGTCGCCGGCCGCGCGCCAGGCCCGCCGCCACAACCCCCTCGACGAGGACCTGCTCGCCCGCGGCCTGCTGAAGCAAAAGGCACCAAGCGGCACAGCGGCGGTGATGACGACGACGAGCAGGGCTATGTCGATTCCAAGGCGTCCAAGCGCATCCTGCAGCTCGGGCGTGAGCTCGAGACGGAAGGCGACGACGAGGCCGCAGCGGCTGCGAGCGCGCAAAAGGCCGATGCCTTTGGCTTTGGCTCGCGATTCCAGGACGACGGCGGTGACAACGACGACGACGGCCGGAGACAGAGCGCGTTTGGCGGCGACGACGATGAGTGGGAGGACGACGACAAGACGGCCGGCGCGGCCGGCGGCGACGACATGGACGACGGCGACCTCGAGCCGGCCGACCTGGCCGCATTCGACAAGCTGGTATCGAGCCACCAGGAAGACGACCCAATATTGAGGAACGGGCTGGACCTGCACATCTCGGAGAGGAGACAGGCCGGGGCTGCGGGCGATGACGACGACGACGACGGCGGCGACAACGACGGCGACGCACGGCCGTCCGCGGGCAGCCGCAACCTGGCCGATATTATCCTGGCCAAGATTGCCGAGCACGAGGCCGGCGGGGGCGCGGGCGGCGTGGACTTTGTGCCGGCGGGCCATGGGGCGTTCGGTGCGGACGACGGCGAGATCGACATCAACCCCAAGGTGGTGGAGGTGTACACCAAGTGCGGCATCCTGCTGTCGCGCTGGACGTCGGGAAAGCTGCCCAAGCCGCTCAAGATCCTCCCAACGGTGCCGCAGTGGGAGACGCTGCTCGAGATTGCCAACCCCGAGGAGTGGTCGCCCAACGCGTGCTACGAGATGACCAAGATTTTTGTGAGCGCCAAGGCCGAGGTCGGCCGCCGCTTCATGGAGATGGTCATCCTCGACCGCGTGCGCGACGACATCCGCGAGACCAAGAAGCTCAACGTGCACCTGTTTGCCGCGCTCAAGAAGAGCCTGTTCCGCCCGGCGGCCTTTTTCAAGGGCTTCTTGTTCCCGCTGGTCCTGTCTGGCACCACCACGCTGCGCGAGGCCCAGATCATCAGCGCCGCGCTCGTGCGCACGTCCATCCCTGTCCTGCACTCGAGTGCCGCCATCAAGGGCCTGTGCGATATTGCCGCCGAGATCTCGCCCGACTCCGAGGGCCAGTCAGCCATCAGCGTCTTTATCAAGGCCCTTCTCGACAAGCGCTACGCTCTGCCGTACCAGGTGGGTCATTTTTTCATTTTTTCATTTTTTGTTTTCTTCTTTTTGTTCTTTTTATTCTTCCCTGCCACCACTTGAAAATACAGACTAACATGCCCTCAGGTCGTTGACGCCCTTGTCATCCACTTCCTCCGCGCACGCGCCTCGGCAGTCCCGCCCGTCGTGTGGCACCAGAGCTTCCTGCTGTTTGCACAGCGGTACCATGACTCCATCACGGAAGACCAGCGCGAGGCCCTGCTCGATTTGTTGTTGTCACATGGCCATGCCGCCATTGGCCCCGAGATCCGGCGTGAGTTGCTGGCTGGTCGCGGTCGCGGCGTTCCCATGCCGGAACAGGGCGCCGACTTTGACGGCGACGACACAATGGTTATTGATGCATGAGGGACTAGATGAGGACCATGGCGGATCTGTTTCTGTGTCTTTTTTTTTTCTTTTTTTTTTCTTCTTTTCTGGCCCTTCTTTATTTGGTCCCTGGTCTGCTTTTCGGTTCACCACTTGTGCCCGTAGAAACGGGTTGGGCATTCCCAGGTATATAATGAGACGACATGATTTTATTAAAAGTTGGCGCTGGCGTTTATCACAAGGTTATCATAACTCACTTTTATTATCACTGAAAACTAGAAATATCAAATTCTATTTTAAGCTTTGAAAAAAAGGTAATAAAAGATTACCACGTTTATATATCAATTGATATATGATAAAAATAGGCCGCATCCCAGCCCAAGGATACCAAACCTACAAAGCATCACTATAAAATGCACAAACAATAATCTTTATTCTTTTGTGTCGTCTCGCTTGGTGATGGGACGAAAACAGTAGTTGCAAAAAGTGGGTCCGACCGTCTTATCGATAACAGCCACCCATTTTCTCGACCCCTGGCAAAAGACAGCTCTGCCTACCTCCATCGACACCGACATCGCCAACGCTCAACACCACCACGAACCTCACGTCCCGCCCCCTCCACAGGTAAACGATCAGCCCCGCCTACACCTGTAGCATTCTTGAACCGACCGCGACGCCGGCTGCGAACGTCTAGGCCTGCGGGCCGTCCTCGTCTCCCTTCCCCCCTCGACGACGCGACGAGCATCGATTATCACGACACGGCCTACTTTATCACCACCTCTCTCTTCGCTTACCCCTCCTCCTCCCCCCTCACACAATGGCCACCGCTGAGATCGACCCATTACTCTTCCTGCGGCAGGCGATCGCTGCCGGCACGTCGGTTGTGCCCACCGCCACCGATGCGGCTGACGCGCCCGAGACGCCCCTGCCCCAGGCGCGGTTCCTGCAGTTTGCAGGCGCTGCCGGTGACCGCACACCCATCCCCGTCGACGCGCCGACGCGGTTTGTGTCCAACGATGCACCCGTCGACCTGCGCTCCATATACTTTGCGTGGCTGAACCGCGAGGTCGCCATCCACGAGTACAACGCCGCGGCCACGCGCCTCAACGAGGAGCTCGCGACCGTGGGCTCGTCGGCGACTGTGCACAAGTTTGCGTTTGTCGAGCGTCTCGACCTCATCACATGGCTCGAGGGTGCGAGCGAGGAGAGCGAATACATCAAGGCGGCGGGCGGTCCGGGCGCCCCGGGCGCCGCCGGCGCAGCAGCCGGCGCCAAGACAGCGTCGGGCGCAGCAGCCCCCCTGTCGCGGTCCGGGCGCGGTGCGCTCATCGACCCGCGGCTGGCCGTTATCTACAGCGGCGAGCGCCGCACGGGCGACCACAACACGGTCCTGCGCGGAATCAAGCCGACGGTACGTCTCAGCGTTCTTTGCCTCCTCCTTTTTGACGACTGTACACATCTAACACAACATGCCTGCAGGACTTTTCTCATGTGCGGAAGCTGGCGGTGCCGTTCATGTCCAAGAAAGGCGCCGGTGCTGCCGTGCCCGCCTCGGACGGCATGAAGCCGAGCGCGTCTCTGCCGCTGAACCCCAAGGGTGGCCCTGCGCGCCGGCCGGATCCCATCATCCTGCTGTCGCCGTCGGCCTCGAGTCTGTTGCGCATGTCCAACATCAAGTCGTTCCTCGAAGGTGGCCGCTACACGCCCTCGGACAGCAGCTCAATGGCAACCATGCACTTCTTGAACCGCACAATGAAGGATATTGACCCGGCGCGGCCGCTGCGCTTTATCCTCGTGGAGGGCCCGAGCAGTTCAAGCCCGACTACTGGAACCGCGTCGTGGCCGTCTTCACCACCGGCCAGGCCTGGCAGTTCAAGAGCTACAAGTGGAACACGCCCGCCGAGCTGTTCAAGCACGTCCAGGGCGTCTACGTCGGCTGGCGCGGCGAGCCTGTGCCCCAGGGCGTCAAAGAATGGGGCCACCGCGTGCTCAACTGCAGCATTGACAAGTGGACCGACCCGGCAGTGCCCGGTGCGGACGTCAACCGCTTCCGCGACCGCGAGGTGGCCGAGACCATTTGGAAGGCGATCGAGAACAACATGCGGCAAAAGGGCTGGAAGCGGGAGTCGGGGGCAACCCTGGCTTGAGGCCGGTGTCTGGGGTTGATACCGATACGACGGGAAGGCAGAGATGCGTAGAGGAAGGGAATGGGTTATGTCTCTCTTCTTCTCCTTTTCTGATAATTTGATTTGATAAAAAAAGGGATGGAGTCATAAGGCGGATTTATCCTTGTTCAAGGTTTTGGTTTTGATTCTTTTAATTTATTTGATTCTGTTTTATGCTTGAAAATTACATATGGGTTGTTATAACTCGCTTGGTTTCATCGCAGTCGAGATGCCAGGAGGGACGGAAGAATCCACATGTGCATCTTGCCAACAGTGCAGTGCTGTGATCACCAAAGCTCGTGCTACAGAACATTGCGCAGATGGTGCGGTTGCACCTGTGAGGGTTGTACCTGCGAGACACGCTTCTTTCGGTGCACAGTACGACTGATGCGGTGGCAATCACGACGCGATGGATTGATGATGGTCAAATGTAAGCCAGAGTTGTGAAGGCCTGCTCTTGCGTCGTGTCTACCATGCTGTGAACATCGTGGCTTCGACGCAGGAAACCAAGCAGAAGTAGACGCAGTAGTGCACTCGTTTGCTACCGCAAAACCTCGTGGCCATGCATATCTGCGGCAATATGTACGACTTACGGCCGTCAGCAGGTGCACAAAATTGCTGTCCCATTATTTCCAATTAGAGAGCTTGTATTTCGTGAGATGGTTGACATGCAAAAGCATGCCATGACCAAATGGAAGCAGCTCCTGACGCCGGGTCATACTGTCAAGAGCATGGAAACTTTTGTGTTTCTTTAAAAGGGCCTGTGTATTGGCTGCGTATTGGCACGCCTTTACCGCGAGTCTAAACAACGGCTTCCGTGATTATTTAGATATCTATCGTGGTCTGACCACTGGTATTGCATCTGTGTTCTACCAGCCTCATGATCCCCCGGCTGCTTCCTTGAGCCTTTGTCTAAAATTCATATTGTTGTCACTGCCTCATTAAATTGCCTTCGGTTGTCCGTTCCATGGGCTCACATATTCATTTTTCTCCAGCTTGGCTTTGCTGCGAGGACAAAGCTATGCTCATACTAATACCGTCACAATCTTGACGATGTGCAGGATGCGCCAGATGCACCCACGAGGTAGCACCTCCCGAGGCTTCTAGAAGCTGTCGAAGACAGACAGAAATATCCGAAACAAGGATCGACAGCAAACGCTGCTTCCGTGCTCCGTACGGGTGCTACTGTACATGTATCTTTGTTCTCCCTTGTCTCCTTTCTCTCCTTTCTCTGCTTATTTCTTTCTTACCCTCCACTCGCTCCTTCTCATACGAGTAGACCACGCTCCTCGTCCACGCCAGACACAAATCCCTGCACGGCAAATTTTGAAACACGCCGATCGTCATCATCTGGCTGTCCTCGTGGTCTGGTTGCGAATGTTGGTCATCCAGGAAATGGGGCCACATCGTCCAAAAGCACCCCCACGACAATCTGAGGTCAATGCCAATCCGACAAAGAGGGACAGTTGTCTTGTTGTGGTCTGGTTGATGGACTGAAAGACCATGTACATGTACATGTAATGTACTGATACAGCAGAAAATACGAGCCGTTCTAATTTAATCATAATACGTCGTCCTCCGTAGACATGTTTCACTCCCTGAGGTATCCTGGACTGTGCTTACTCCGGGCAGAGGTGTTAATATGCGACGGGCCCTATTCTCGGTTTCTCCAAGGGACGCGGCAGAACACAGATGGAAGACGGCAGAAGGGTAAAAGCCCCGATAGCAACGGAGCAGTGGTGCTTGGCCAGGCCCAGTTTGTTGTCCGTCACTTCTCCCCAGCCCATCTCATCGGCCATGCCATGTGGCAGCCAAGACACAAACATCCCTCTCCTGTGTCCAGAAACCACGCGACACATGCACTCCATTCTTTTGGCAAATCGCAGAATGCTGCTGCAATCGGTGAAGCCCTGCAACTGTAGGCCCTTTCTGGACACAAGATATCTTGCGAACTCGCTCTTGGATTGAGCCATCATTTCTTCTCTTCTCTTCTGTACCCCTTTTCTCTTTCCGCCTCTTCTGACCACGCTGGCGAATCCACACGGCTCTCGCTCGTGGTGGTTATCCAACTATGTCCAATTTTACAAAACACCACGGACTATTGTGTGCTCCGTGCTCTTGCCTTTAATAATGGCCCCGATAAAAGAGGTCCTACGCAGCACAACCTCAAAAGTAAAATAGGGATGCTCACCACTGACATATCATTTTTCGATTTCCGCTACCGTGATAAATTGCCAAAATGGGCCTTGTTTCACGTTGAGCACAATACTACAGAACGTCTTTAACGAAGCTGTCTCCTGTGGTGATGACACGTTTTTTCTTGGCACTCGGCGTGGCGCAAACGACACACTGAAAGGTACAAGACCGTTCCGTGGCCGTGGCTGTTGTCCTAACTTGTTTTCTTTCGTATCTGTGACAAATTGGAACTCAATCAATGTCACCTTATCACATCCTCACATCCTCGCCTCTTCAGCCCCTATCCCCACGGTTTGCTTCCTTTACACCTCCTTGCCATGTTGGTCCTGTTTTCGCCACCGTTTATTTTTATTTTATTTTAAAGAAAGATAGAAAAAGCAAAGCAATAAAAGGGGGAGTCCAGACAGCAGGCGGTTCCACCCCTGGTATTGTGTGGCGTTTGATTTCCACGTGGCGGACTCCACTATTGCTTTTCTAATTTCCGTCCTTTTTTTTTGAGCCAATTCTCTCTACCCCAACGTCGTATTATCTTACCTCATTCGTCCGTGTGGGCATTTCTCGGCCTCGCCGCTATCATATTGCATTTTCCGCGAGCTTTTTGGGGAGTCTGCCTTTTTGTCTTTCGTTTTTGTTTGTATTTTTGAATGATGATTGTCCTTTTCGGAGCTGTTTTTGGCCTTCACGTATTTCGTCAGCCCGTGACGGGCGATCGAGATTGAAAGTTTATTAGTGGCGTCCTAGTAGCCCTTTCTCTGAAACGACCCGTCTGCCAAAAAGAAGAAAAAATAGGTTAGCGTACCCCGTTTTCTTGTTCTTTCAGTGTTCTTTCATTCCTTCTTCGCCACCTGCTAGCGATGCACACAGTGTGTCTTTGAACTCACACGATGTGCATGGCCAGTCGAGCCAGTGAAGAGGAGACGAGAATCTTGTTCTGTACGAGCTACTCGTATTTATTGATTACCGCCGTGGGGTGTTGGACTGAAGAAACACAGAGTCTACATTGGTCGTTATTCGATGGATCCTTGATTTGATTTTACTCTTTTAGTTAGACGTCGACTCATGACTGGCGTCTCCGTGACACACTCGTACGTGTACGTGCCCTCAGTCCTCAGCAGATGTACATGAGTAACGTTCCTCCACCGGTTGCATTGCTCAGCGGTATTACGGTGCTGCAGTATCTGTCACCAAAGAAAACACCTCGTGGCCGCATGCCATGTGGCCATATTTCCCGGCTGGCATTCTTCTGTTTGCAAGCCTAGCCAGCCCAGCTCCTGCTGCTTCCTTTTTGGTGTCATCTTTCTCATGGACTTTAGTCTATCATCTGACGATCTCTCACTTCCCAGCCCACTTCCCTCTCACGTCTTTCTACTTCTTCTTCTTTTTTTGTAGATCCTCCTTGCTTTCAGTCTCTGTTCGTCTGCCCATCACTGTCCGAGCTTCAGTGATCTTCACAATTTCCTTATGACCGTGAGGTTCGTTTATTGATTGTCCATTATTTATGACCAATCACTTTAGTCCCCTGTCAATTACAACGTATCCTACTTCGTAGTGTATGCAGCTGGCTTGTCGTCTTTGTGAGACGGTGGAGTGACAAGTTGTATCGCAGGCAGCAATGGTCGCTTGCTGTGCAGCACGTCGTATCGTATGCAGCTGCACTGGATCCTCCCTAATTCCGCCCGACCGCCTCTGCACTTGAGGAGCCCAATCTGCACTGCTCGTATGGATGCGAAGAAAAGCTTCGCATTTTTGGTGCTCTTATTATTGCATGGTTTTGACCCGATAAAGTAAGGGAAATAAGTGGAAGGCAGAAGCCGGAAAGAGAAAAATGCCATGCGCCGGAGTAGTTTTTTTTTGGAGGGCAGAAGTACAATACAATGATCAATTGCAATCCGCCTTGCTTGACTAGGCTAAGCGGTTGATAGCGACTGTATGCACGGGTGGTGGCTGCTGTGATGATGCAAGGGGGAACGGCGTGCCGAGCTCATAACGACTTCTGGGCGGGCTTTTAATGGAGTCTCCAATGGGGGCTGAGCCCGATACGACTATCTTTATGAAAGGATCGATATCAAGTTGTCATTCTTATGAATGTGAAGGGGGTTCCATCTGCTGGTTCTTTTTCAATGTCCTTGTGTTCTTCCAATACCTTGTCCAACTGTTATCCAACTAGAATGGGAAACAGTTAAAGAAGATAAAAAAAAACTGAAAAAGATTGAAAAAGGACCGAAAAAAGCACATAACCGGGGGTCACGTGGGAGAATAAAGTGGCGGTGTCAACCAGCGGCAGACGGCAGACTGTATTTACGAAGTAGGACGCTGCACTCCATAATATGTCGTGCTTCGATTGAGTTGCAGCCATGCAGGAGGCGCTCTTTTTTTAAATTCTGACGTGGAAACAAAGAGAAGGGCAGAGGATCGGCACGGAGCGGTAGTAGGATAGATGTTCTATTTCCAATGCTGACTCGACTAGCTTCTTCTTTTCTTTTCCCTCAAAAGCATGATCCATAATACAGCTGTGCTCCGTATGTGCAGGCGTATTCATACGTGCCAGCGGAGCACCTTGTCAACTGCCTCTCGTCTCTTCATTTTTTTGATAAAGTCATAGCTGACACCGAATAACTGCCTCGGAGATGCGTGGCCGCGGCTGAACCACGCTCTTCATCTTGATACCGGGGCGTGACAAGGTCCTTTGTATGGGCATAGACGAGCTTGGCAACGGCCGGGGCCCTAGCAATGTCTCTATCATTATCACCTTTTTATATTTTTCTCTATTCTATCCCCGAGTCCGGCGGAAACTTGACGTCACACATGACCTCGAGTATTATCTCAGAATACATCTACTCCCTAGAGCGTGCACGCTTTACAAAGGACGGAGTGCAAAGTACGGGACGACACATCGGAATACATCAGAACCACGGCCAGAAGGTATCTTATCTTGCAAAGCAATATTGCGTCCTTGCTGTATCGCAGTCGTCTTTTTTCTCCATAAAAAGATAAAAAGGGGGCCATTTCACTGGGAGTCCGAGCGCAAGATCGTCGGCCCTGAAGCTGGCAATCACGCAGCCACCGTGTGGTTTGTATATTCCGTGATATTCGCCCTGTGATGTTTTGCATTTCGACTCCATTTTTCGTCTGCCACTCCCATCATGTATTTTTCTCGCGCGTTGTTTCTTTTTCGTCTGGCGCTGGCTGTCCGTTTAGCTGGTCTTTGCGTAAAATTAGAGCAGACTCCCTATTTTGGGCGTAGGTCTTGGCTCGCTCTCTGGTACGGAAGGTGCGTTGCGCGGCCTGCTCCATGCATGTATTACCACCCGCACTTTCCCCCTTCTCTGTCGCGTGGCAGGAAGCGAACAGACGGGAAGCCTAGCTTTTGTCACGTTCCAACAGCAACACCCACCCCAAACCCAAACCGGACAATAAGGGGTTTTGTTGTAATTATGGTACCTTTGTTGACGGCTGCTCCAGGTCCTGTGCACCTTTTGCCTGCCCGATAACCAAAACCAGATCGCCGCCTATTGCAAATCCTACGCAAGGCATGGCAATTTCTCCGTAACGCAGAACATGACGGCTGAATTGAGAACGAATCGAAACGCCGCCACGTGCTGCACACGCATCAAATAACGTGTTGGGGAGGGAAGGAGCGAAGGTAAGGGGGAAGGAGCTGATCGGTGACGGGTTGGTGGGTGGCTGACGACGGTTGGCTTGTGACAAGGCCTGAGCAGTTCCCCTGTCGCACCTGCCTCCTGCAGCTGTACGAATCCAGCAGTCGCACCAGACAGTAGAAGGGAAGGCGCAATGCAGAGGCAAGGAGACCGTGACCTGTGCCTGCTTGCCAGCATGCTTGGCCTGTGTTTTTTCTCGTCTATTTTTTTTCTCGTCTTCAAGTGTACGTACGAGTAGGAAAGAGCATTCTAGCGTGGCATGACATGGGAAGCAGCTCGAGATGCAAAACAGTCCCAGTCTATTTCAGTCCGTCTTTGCTCTGCTGGGCAGAGAGGGTTTGTGCACAACACCATCTATCGCGCTTTCCTCTTTCCTCTCTTCGTCCAACAGCCTGTCTCACTTTCCGTATCCCCCGATCCCTACCTATTCACGCCAAACGACACTGCGCTACCCACACGCACACACTGCATTTTGTGATTCGCCTGAGCGGTCCCTGCCCCCCTTTTTCTCATGCTTTTTCGCGCTCGCGTGTTTTGTCTCTTTACGTTTGGGGTAGCGAGCGGGGTTCTAGGTTAAAGTGGACGGCGAACAGCAGCTCTTGGGCGGTAAAGCAAAAGCAAAGCGAGGCCAGTCCAGCATAATGGGAAGCGACGAAGGACAGAGAACGGGCAGGACCAGAGCATACGATAGGGCAAGGAGCTATTACCTTGTGCTCCGTATTCGCAATTCGTTCCTGCCGCACCTCGCTTTCTTTTTCCCTCCTGATTCTGGTCGTGCCTGTACTTTTGCACGATATCTCGGATTTCGCTGCCTCTCGAATTATGGAGACACCCAAAGCACTTGGAAAGTCTGGATAAGAACCCGCGTGCTCTCCTCCCTTGTATTATCGGATCATGTCTCAAACTATAGACAAACTAGAAGCTTCCTTCCCTGCCCGAGTGCACAGAGGATGCGCTGCGCACACAAGTGCAAGATGCAAGGCGCCTTTTCACACCCAACGCTACTATAGTGTGCACACTGAATGGAGCAGTAAACAAATGCAAGCCGTGCACAGAGAAAAAAAGGACCGCGCCCCTTCCCCCTCTCCACTGATGTAATACCTGTCACGGTTGCTTTCAGTGTGCATTGGCGCCTTCCCTGCCTGGACCCTGAGATGCAGCAAGAGCTGTGAAGCTGCTTTTGCTTTGGCCTCCTTTGAGTTGCTCTCTCCGAAAACGATAGAACCACAGGTTGCACTTTCTTTTTTCCGATGCTTTTTTCTGGTTTGCCCTCCGTGCCTTCCTCTTTTCCCATCTGCGTGTCTCTCTTTAAAATAGCAACCGCAACCCGTCCACCATCCAAGGAAGAAACGCCGTTTCTCAATCCCGCGTTCTTCTTCCCATAACTCCCTCCCTCTCGACAACGATATTTGCGTACGTCTGCCAAATCCCCCGCCCACCAACCTCAGCCTTTCCCTCGCAGTCTCGAATAGCGCGCTCCCGCGAAATATACCTGGCGATCTGCAAACAACTGGATCCTCCGTGGCCCCCCCTAATCTTTCCCTCATTTTCTCTCGATTATTCATCCTAGGAAAACAAGCCCCGGCTCACTTTGTACCTCGCCCTCGCCCTCACCCTCATCCAGCCGCCTCGACACTCTCACGCTGCGATATTGACGTCCGCCGTCACCGTTTCTCGCGAGGCACATTCAGAAAAGGCCCCGGCATCCCATCGCTGTTTGCCGGTCTTTTTGGTGCTCCTATCTGCTGCTTTACGGACACTGGCCTCGACTCTCCTAGCAAGCCGACCACACTCGACCCCCGAGCTTTTGGACAGCCCTTTCTTTCGTTTTCTTTCGTACGACACTGTTCAACGACACGACTCCTGTCTTTCATGCAGAAACGTCCAATTCCTACGAAATAGATGAGCTGGACCGGCAATTTACAAAGCGCAGTATTCTATTTACCTTTGTGGCAAACAGCAAAGCAAGCAAGCCAGTGTTCGACAAAGGGGAAAAAGGACTGAAAAGGGGCCAATTCTAATTTTGGAGCTCTTTTTTTGCCGACGCCGAACGAACGGACCACCCATCTAAACCGCCCATCTACTCAGTATATCATCCTCTCGCTCATCGTGCTCCGTGCTGCGCTAGCAACCGGACTTTGGGTCTCGCCATCCTGTTTGCGCCCCCGTCGCCTCGCTTTGCAAGAAGTAAGATACGGAGCAGTCTCAGTAATACGAAGTACAGTGTTCCCAACTCGTACACGCGGTGCGCGACGCAGTACTCCGTAACTGCTCCTCCTTTCTATGCGACTGCTTCCTTCGCGCCTGGACGTTTGCCGTGCCTAGTCTGTCGCTTCCCCCAGCTACTGCTGTCCTCTCCCAGCTTGCCACGAAACGTTAAACGTCAAGGAAAACGT
The DNA here is from genome assembly GCA_016097085.2 of Sporothrix curviconia. NCBI lineage: Eukaryota > Fungi > Ascomycota > Sordariomycetes > Ophiostomatales > Ophiostomataceae > Sporothrix > Sporothrix curviconia. The sequence continues at coordinate 14,128 of JADMNF010000117.1, read as the reverse complement.
CAAGGAACCAGGATCGCAAGCCGATCTGTCGGGGACCGTGGCCGCCTGCCCTGATCTGTTTTACGCTTTCCGCCTTTACGCCCTTTACGCCTTTTTTCTTGCCTTACAGCCTGCCACGTTTTGTGTCCGTCTGTTTCCCCCAGGTCAGTCCCGGAGCCTCAAATGAAGCATATTCATGCGTGAACCACCCTCCACCTCCCCTCCAGCCTACCCAACACTGCCTTTGGCCACTCCTAGCCACCCAAATACCCGACGCACACACACCTTTGCAAGCGCGGAGCCTCCATTCTAGAAGCCGTTTTAGAACATGGTTTCCTGCTGGCCATCTCCCAGATCTGTTCCCGTGTTCCCGTCTTTGTCAATCCATAATTGGTTTCAATCTGGTCTGATAGGGTTACCTCAACATCCCTATTCTGCCACTTCCCTCCTTTGCAAGTGCATCATTGCATCTTGGCAAACTCTACTTTACTTGTGGGTTAATACCATTGCCGCTACAAGTATGGAGTAGAGATGCACTATGCCCATCTATGTATCTTACCTGCTTCACGGGTGACAGGCCCCTTTATCCATTGCCATCTAGCCCTTGGATAGAATGTGCCTAGGATTCTGGACACCTGTTGCCATGGTGGGCAAGATGCCGTGACTTGCACCTTTTCCCAAGTTGTGACATCGCCACGAAGCCACCTGTACGGGCCGTGGTCCTCAACTCATATTTTCTATGCCTTTGACCCCCCTATCTTATCATCTTCTCCATGTTCGGCCCTAGTATGTGGTGACAAACGGCTGACAAGTATCCTTTCGTTGCAGAACCGGGAGGAGCGAAGACTTTGCTGCTTTTGTGTCGGCCCCGCCCCGAACAGACAACCCGCCTAACCCGCCTTGTACGAGTAGCCTCTGATAGGCAAACGATTGCACTTTGCAACCCACTATCTACGGAGCAGGATACCGACCAGGCTTGGATTGGGCTGATCGACGAGGTGCCGGCATACCGCATCATCAGTGTGAGGCACAAGACCAGCGGTCAGCACCTACTCCGAACTAGCAGGCTGGGGCTGCTCCATCTTACGGCATCATTCGGGAGCCGTTATCCCCCCCGGCAGACGTCTGTCTGGACCCAGGCGTGTTATCAAGGTATGTGCATTTTTGCATCCTCTTCAGCGCCCCCAGGCCTGGCGCAGTTCCCCGCCGCCTCTCTTTTCATTTCTGGTGTTGTCATTTTTTTTTCTTCTTCTTCTTTGCCATTTCTGCACCGTTTTCGCAGCCATCTGGCGGCAGAAGCTGGGGCTCCCTCATTTTGCATTTCCTACTCTTTACTTGCCAGTTTCCCATCCTGCCGATTCTTGCCCTTTTTGCCCTCTTGCCCGTTTTGTGCTATTCTCATTTTTCTGCGCCAGTCGTTTTTGCACGGCGTCTTTACCTTTGCGGCCAGGCGATTTTGCCTCCCCAGCCAGTGGCTGGTGCTGACAGTGGTGGCCGCTAAACCCACCCTTTTCCTGGGCCTCATTGTTCGCTCACACTGTTCGCCCGCTCCGGAATGATTCTGCACATGTGCGACATGGGGGTGTGGGGAATGCTCCAGAAGTCGAAGCATTTGTGCGGTTTCTGCTGGCCGTGGTTGCAGAGCTGCAGGGGTACTTGTCTTAAAACAGCCTGGCCGGGGAGGGCAGATCCCTGAAAGCCACGCGCAGATCTCGCCGGCCACGCTCTTCTCAGACCGTGTTTTCCACGAGGTCACCCGCTCCACCCGCTCCTTGCCACAGGCAGCACAAAGGACATGTACTCCGCTGTACAGGATACAAGGTGCTGGGCTTCGCAAGTACCGGGCTGCTCGCTACCACCCGCCACATTTCCGCTGTCCCTGCTGTCGCCCGCTGTCGCCTGCTGTCGCCCACTGCCACACACTGCCTGTGCTTGTCACCGTCTGTCACTGTCACACCGACTATCGCTCATTGTCCCATATTCACGGTTTATTGGCTCGTTTACCCTTTCGCTGCCCGCACCGTCGCACATTTCCAGCCAACCGTGAGGCGAACACGAACCTCAATTTCCCCATTTGCCCTCGTCTTGCGAAACAGTGCCCTTGTTCCTTGTGCCCTGGTGCCCTGGTGCGCAGGTCGCTGTTCCTGTCCCAGCGAACGCAGAAATGGCCGATTTGCCAGAAGGCCTGCCGGAGAGCTCGCCCGACACATCAAACCATCTGGCAGGGACTGCCGTCATTAGCGCGGCGTGAGCAGTCGCTTATCACTGTTCCCATTTGTTTTTGTTCTTTTCCCTTCCAACCCTTCCATTGAGGGGGAAGGGTCTCCTTCAATCCTGTTAATGCACACCTTTGCCATTGGGGGCTTCTTGACACAGTCTGTGGCCCGGCCAAGTGGGCCCCGATTCCGTCCCAACCGGACGGAGCAGGCGTCTTGTCTTCTGCCTGCCCTTTGTTGCTCTGCCTGAGCGGTGTTTGCGCGAGACGGAGTGCCAGCAACGAAGGATTCGCTGGGAGGCTCTGGGAAGCGCATGGCCCAGCGAGCCTCCTTGTTTCTGGCCCTGTTTTCAGCGTGGCATTCGGCGCAACGGGGATTGGGTTCCTGGGCGGTTTGGGCATTATGTGCCAGGTCCAGCTGGCGCGGTTGGCTTTTGCTGTGCTTTCTGGTGCTCTCTGGTGCGCTGCCGGTTATCTTGTCTGAAGAAAAAAGTCCTGGGCAAGATATCTCCCCCCTGGGCTCTGCCGGGAAATTGGTTGGACACAGCGCCTCAATGCCTGAATGCCTGCCATCAACAGTGCGTTAGTGGTGCGACAGTTGAGTCCACAGCACTATCCCGCGCCCATGCGCCCCTCGGTTGCCTGAGAGGGGTATGGGCATATGGGCAGGTCCCACACCCTGTCATGCCCATGCGAACGCGCAAGTACTAGTACCGCACGAGGTACAAAGGGTTCTGCCACATGTTCCACCCGCCGTCCACCCAACCCAAACCAAGCTTCGTTGCAGTGCAACATCGATTGAGGAGTTAATGCGGTTTGCCAACCGGCGGAGACGTTGGACGACTACTTGTAGAGGGGAAAGGCGCCCACTGGAGCTACTGTGACAAGCCAAGCGTTGCAGATTGCAGACATTTTGCTGCAGTGCTTATCCACCGCGCCTTCCTCCTCGTTTTGGGCTTTTACGCGCCGTATCTCTTGCTCTTTCCTCGCCTTTTCGTGCCTTCCTTCTGGGGTGCTGTTTCGCCGTGCACAACTCGTAATTGCCTTCTACATGTACATGTACGAGCCTCGCAGTAATTGTCCCAGTTGACAGGCAATTGCCAACCGCCAACTCGCAACCTCATGCCCCTTTTGTCGCTTTGTGGGTTTCGCCTTCCATTTCTGCGTCCGTCTTGGCCTGGCCCTTTCCTTGCGAGGCAAACGCCACTACAGAAACAAAACTGTCTCCTTTTGCTCCATCTGTCTTTTTTTCCTCTTTGCTTTTCTCGCCCACACCCCGTCCTGGCCTCTTTGCCTTTCTGCCTTTGCCTTTTCCACTGCTTCTTTCTTCGTCTTCCTGGCCGGCTTCCTGGTCGTCTTCGTTTCTTTTTCTTTTTCTAGCCCACCCCACCACGCCTCTCCCCTGGCCCTCATCCACTTTGTCCCGCCCTTTTCACACATTTCCCTTCCTATTCCTTCGTTCTTTTTTCGTCTTCTGCTCTCGTTTCCCTCAGTTCTCTTTCTCACATTAATTCCACTTATTTCCCACTTATTTACTAACCCTCTCGCCTCCTCGGTTCTTTCCCGCCTTTTCTCCCTCTCCCTCTTTCTCTTAATAGATGGCAGCCGCCTCTCACTTGTCTCGTTCTGCTTCCACTTCCAAATCTCACTCTTCCGACAATACCACAAACACCACGGCCTGCACCTCTGTCGCCACCACAGCCATCAGCAGCACTGTGCTTAGCGAACGAGAAGCCCGCAGAGACCTCACCTCCAAATTTCGCTTGTCCACCGCCACCAACTCTATCATCCCCCCGACGCAGCCGCCGTCCTCCGCCTCGCCCGACAGCGGCACTGACAACGACACGCCCTCAGCCAACCCCCACGCCAGTGTCACTGCTTCGGCCTCGGGATACCGCGCCCACCACTCGAGCAGTCCGTCTATCCAATCCGTCTCTGTGCCAGGAGCTACGAAGACGCTCCGGACCGGCTCTCTGCTTGCCTTTGCGACCGCTGCCATTGACCGCACCCAGACTGCGCTGAATTCTGCAGAGCTCAAGATCCGTCCCCGGCAGTCTATCGGGCGTCTCTCCGTTGGCGCTGACGCTGCTTCAGCCGTGCCCACGTTCCCGACGTACTACTCGCAGGACCGTTCACCTACAAACGCCTCTACGTCGTCATCGAGCACGCCTCTTTCCAGTCAGACCGATCTCAAGAGTAGCAACACAGTCCCGCCTCCGAGCACCCTCTCGGTAGCGAGCAGCGAAGAAGTTGTCTCTCAGTCGGCTGGCCTATCTGCTTCCCAGTCGGACCAGCGCAAGCTTTCGCAGTCCTACGCGAAGCCGTACGACCAGGCTGACCCTACTCTCCCTCTCCCCATCCGCCTCCCACGCACCGACAACAAGATGCACCAAACATCGTCGCGCCTCCTGCGCATGACGGAGGATGACCGGCCGTTCACAAAGGTTCGTTTTTTCTTGTCCTTTTAACATTAACACACACACACACACATGAAGCCTTGCTAACAGTACATCAATAGGATTTCAAGGATCTGTTTGCGACCCTGGTTGTCAGCCTGCTGCCACTTTCCGCACACCGTGTCCGCCTGACCAAGGTGGAGCACACGTTCCTGTCTGAGGATGCGATCAACAACCTGGGCTCGCTCAAGTTCTCCCAGTCGAACCGGATGCCCGATCCCAAGGACCCCTCGCGCATCGTCACCACTACCACCACCACTACTTTCTCTATGGCCAAGGATATGGCCCGCTCAATATGCCAGCGCTTTCTCGAGGCTCGTTTCATCGAGTCTGCTGACGGCAAATACCAGCAAGTCTACACCATGAAGGGCTCGGTCTGGCAATTAACGCCAAAGGGCATTTCCATTCTCGACCGCTTCTGCTCGCGCAACGGTATCCAGCAAAGGCAAGTTGGCGAGCTTATTGGCCACTCCACTTCGCAGCTGGTCATCTTGGAGCGCGACAGCCAGACTGACAAGCTTGTGAGCGACCGTGGCACAATTGAGGTCATCTTCCGGCGATTTATGGGCGTGAATGGCCTCAACGTCAAGACCAGCGTCAACGCCGCCGATGCCGACTCGCTCAGCGACTATCGCGACGGCATGACGGGTGTCAAGGTGGCTAGCGAGCGCAAGGTGCAGGGCAAGACGTTCAAGGACACCTTCACCGGCAAGGCAGCCGTTGATTGGCTGATGGACTGCTGCACAACCGTCGACCGCCGGGAAGCCAGCGAGATCGCGTCGTTGTTTGCCGAGTACGGCCTTATCGAGTCCATCCAGCACGACCGCGTCTTCCAGAGCCAGGTGCCGACTGCACACCTGTTCCAGCCGACGAAGAATGCCATTTTCCAACTCACCGCCAAGGGCAAGGATCTGTTCAACGGCACGTCGTCGCGTGGCCGGTCATCCGAGAGTGATGGCGGCGCTGCACCGCGGCCGGGCATAGCGCGCGACTCGAACACGCAGCGCCTGGACAAGATCCTCAACGATGCTGCCCTGCGTCTGCTCTTCCGCGAAAACCTGCGCGAGACGCACTGCGAGGAGAACCTGTCATTTTACCTGGATGTCGACGACTTTGTGCGCAACTGCCGCCAATCGATCCGTCTGGCACAAAAGAGCCCCGGCGCGACGACCATGGATGGCATCAAGGAGATAATGGCTCAGGCTTATGGCATCTACAACGCGTTCCTGGCGCCCGGTTCGCCCTGCGAGCTGAACATTGACCACCAACTGCGCAACAACCTCGCAACACGCATGACAAAGGCCGTTGGCCAGGACGGCGCCATGATCGAAACCCTGCACGAGGTCATGACGCTCTTTGAGGATGCGCAAAATGCCGTCTTCAAGCTCATGGCCAGCGACTCGGTGCCCAAGTTTCTGCGCCACCCCAAATACGAGCACACGCTCCGGAACTACGACTTTGATGCTATTGTCGTTGGCGCAAGCCGCGTGCCCGAACGGAGCCAGAGCCGGTCGAACCGGAAGTAATCTGGATCTTGTCGATTTGGTCTCGTGCAGAACTGTATTTCGCCTCGTAAATATGGTCACGGCAGCAACGCCCTCCTTTCTCTCTTTTTTCTTTCTCTTTTCATTTTATACCCTCGGCCTATCTCTTCGTTCTCCGCATACCCCGGTACCTTGATTCTCAAGAATAGCACCTCACATCTTTTTACGATAATATCTGGCCGACGATTTACTTTTCTCCTTTTTTTTTTTTCTCTAATCGTCATTATCTCCATTGCATATACACGGTTTCTTTCTTGTTTTCCGTCCTCGCATATAAACCGTCGATTTTTATCTCATCTTGCCTCTGCTCGCTTTGCTGCCTTGCTTGGGGGGTAGGCTCTGTCACCATTTTTTTTCTCAATTCTCTTTCTTTTGTTTCTTTTTTTTTGCGACCATAATTATTTACGGCGTTTAACCGGAATATCCAGCATAGACGGGGTGGGCGGTTCATGGAACGAGGTGATGAATGGCTCAAAAAAGAGAGACGTTGGAAGTGGAATCAGGAGGAGGAAGAGGGGGAGGATGCCGATATTTAGCGATGAGTATGAAGAGGAGTGTGTGATATTAGTAAAGGAAGGACATGAACAAAATCCATTCTCATGAATGGTCTTTCAAAATCTAGATTTCTAACGCTACGTAAAAAAACCTATGCGTGTGTCTTGCGTGTGCATCTGTGTGCCTCTTGTGACTGTCATTGTCTTCATTGCCGTTTTATTGTTGGGCCTGTGTTGGGCCTGCCGAGGCGGCTTGTTCAAAGAAAGGGGGTTTACGCATATCGGATGGCTGACTGTGAATAACATTGTAAACGTTTGTTTTGTATGCATTGATATCGTTCTTTGAACAGCCATTCTATGTGTATAAATAAGTATGGGCTACAATCTATATATAAAGCATTATCAGACATGGGCCAATGCAACCGCCAAAATGAAAATCCAGAACGCCGAGAATTGATGTTAAAAGAGAAAAGAAACTGTCTTGCCAGGCGAGAAATACACGCCCAGCATGCTTCTTTCTTGTTCCTCAGTCCATGTCCTGGCTGAGAAACTTGCGCCACTGCTGCCAGTCAGGCACAGGCGCTGCTGCAACCGATTCAAGAGTCGCCGATTCACCGCTCTTGGTGCCGTTGTCGAACTCGGCAAAGACGGTAGGCGAGTAGGGGCCGTTGTGCTGTTCGTGGTTGTCTGTGGCCAAGATGGGAGTGTCGACGGGGGTGACGACCAAAATATCTTCGTAGTCGTCCTCGTTGTAGACATAGGGGTTCATTTCAGGGTAGTCCATCTGAACGATCGCCGGCGCCGCCTCCTCCACAGGCTCCTCCACAGCTCTAGCAACTTGTTGGAAGGGCTTAAGGGGCTGGGATGGCAGATAGGTCTGCTCCGTCTGGGGCTGCACGGTCGGATTCAAAGGTTCCTTCTTTGGCAGGAGCAATGTCAGAGGCTGCTGTGTTGTATTTGGCGGCTGTTGAGGCTGCCCGGCAGATGCCCGCCGTTGGCCGCCAATACGAAGCGGCTGAGGGCACAGGCTCAAGTTGTGGAAGGGAAGACTGTCGACATCAGAAAGACCGCTGTTCCCTACGGCACTGGCCGCATCACTGCCGGTGCTCTTCCGGCGCGGCTCGGTGGAAGCTACTTCGCGGGCGCTGAAGACAAGAGGCGGCAGAAGCTGCTGGTAGAGCAAGTGGCGTTGTTCCTTTTCCGCAAACGAGTCGTTGCTCGCAATCTTGGTATCATTGGAAGTGGCAGCTATCTCGGCAGCAGCCACCATCGGAGGAGGCACAAAGGCGCTGACTCTAGGGAGCTGCAGCTGCAGCCGTGTAAGTGGGCTAGCGGTCATCTTGAAGCGATCGTAGTGCACAGCGGGCGGGGTCAGCCGAGGTGATGGTGACGGTGAAGAAGACGGCGAGACAGCGCCAGCGACTGTCGAAGCCGTTGCTGTCGTCGAAACAGAAGCAAGCGACGTGCCTGGTAACGACAACGAAGAGGGCTTGTTAGATGTGGACGCCTCAGTACAACTGTGCTGTGGGAAGTGTGGGTGAAGTGTGCGCTGGTTCTGCTGGTTCTGCTGGTGGTGCTGTGCTTGGCGAGCATTTGGCTTAGAAGGCGGAGGCCAACAGCCAGCGATGCCGGGACAGGCGTGCTAAAAGGCGGTGCCGGTTTGCTGGCGGATACGTCTTGAGGATAAGAGTGGGAATGCTGGTGCTGGTGCTGGTGCTGGCGGTAATCGTGAAGAAGATGCTGCTGTTGTTGCTGGCGATGCTGCTGGTAATGCTGATGAGCCTGAGATGGGGAGTATGATGGCGGATACTGCTGGGAACGAGGCCGTTGCTGCTGCTGCTTCTGCTGCTGCTGCTGCTGCCGCCGCATGATTTGAAGATGTTCTGGCTGCGGCTGAAAGGCTTGGTACTGGCCTTGCGGCTCCGGCCGCAGCCGCTGCTTCTGCGAATATTGCTGGGGATAGACTCTGAAAGGAATTGGCCGCTGGGCGAGAGCTGGTGAGCATGGTGACAATGGACTCCGTTCGCTGACAGGGCTTTTCATCACAGGTGCACCGGTACTGGCAAGATCGCTGTTGAGCTTTTGGACAACGGCTTCGTGAGACTTTTTCAGTGTCTTCTTGACAAAGCCAGCCATCAGACGGTTGCAGCGCAGATCCACGTCCTCGCGAAGGTAGAGGCCCGCTTTGGGTGCACCGAGGGCCTCCAGACCGAGTTCGACTGGCTGCCGGGGCTCGCCGCGTTCGTTGCCACCGACAGTCCAGCGGTCGCGAATGTCAACGCCGAGCGGGGCCCGGCAGTGTGTCTGCAGACCATCCGACAAAGGGTGGAAAGCACATGTGTACGAGACGTTTCCAGATTTGGTCTTTGCAGCCGCGCTGTCAACAGCACTAGCTGTCCTAGTTGTCGGTGATGATGCAGACCATGGCATGGCCACGGCGTCGGTGAGCTGGTACCACACGCAACCAGCCTCGTCGGGGTCGGCGTCCTTTGGGGGAGGGATGCGGTAGCGGTCGGTCACGAGCGGATTGATGTCAATCATGGCCTCGTAATTGTGCAGGAAAGAAACAACGGATGCCCGGGTGATGTGAGGCGGCAAGGGCGTGACGGTTGTGAAGGTGGCTCGCTTGGACATAGGGGCAGAAAGTCGGTTGGTCGTCGTGGAGGTCTTCATTGTGAAGGAGAAGGGGGAGGGGACAGCTTTGATGTTGGAGAGTTATGTGAGACGTGAGAAGTGAGGCCTGAAAGAGGCAGCCGTACACTGTGCGAGGCAGACCAAATGCCAGGGTAAGAGTACAACACGAGAAAAGCAATAAAAAAGGGCACCTGGGGCACGAGGACAGTGGTGAGAAAGTGAAGGCGAGAGAGAACATGGAAAAGACCGAAAAGGAAGCCATCTCAGCCGGGCACGAGGCCCTTTTTCTTTTCTCACAGGGCGACTGCGCAAGGTGCAGTCATTGCACGAGAAGCCACCAAATCGCGAGTGGCGATATAAATAAACCTGTGTAAGCCGGGATCTGGTTGGTTCCGTTCACTCTGTGGGCCAGCCCAAGCCAGCGAAACCAGGGTCCCTGCAGCCTTGGCGTCGTTTCCCAACGTCATTTGATGCTGTTCGCCTTTTGGCGTTGCTCGTATTGTCAACTTTGTTTCCACTTCAAAGAAGAAAAAATCAAAGAAGAAAAGCTTCGGTGCAAGAATAAGAGCCTGGCGAGCTCGTTTCCGCGTTTCTGAAATAAAAAAAGCGTGCAAACCAGCCCTCGGTGGACAGCAGGTGATCGGGGTCGACGTCATGGGGAATGCTGAGTAGACAGCTTTTGGACACAGCACGAATGAAGTAACAACTGGCAAAGGCCACAGCCTGCGTCTTGGCGCAGCGGGCTGTAGGCCGACAAATAGAGGAGCGCACAGGACGAAAAGTATGGCGCAAACAATAGTGTACGAGGACAAGGGGAATAGAGTGAGAAGGTCAAAAGGGGGAGACAAAAAGAGAGCCAGCATCGGCAGCAAGGGAAGGTCCCAGCAAACAGACACGGAAGGCGCGTCTACGAATGATTGCCCAAAATAGACGCCATCCGAATGACGGCAGGTGCAATGCACGAGGTAGCCGCGAATGAAGAATGCAGTGTGCGCCTGCCAGTTCTGTTTGGGCTGCAAAAAGGCACAGGAAGGCGCAGCCCAACTCGGCTCTCAGCCTCTTTCCCTGTCACCGACAGGGTGACATGCCGAGACAAGCGCCAAAATGCAGAGGGCGACGCTGGATCTTACCGTGCAAGGCCCGCTGTATTTTGGGGTTACGCAAGGCAGGCGCATCCCCAGCAGTCCAACACAGCGCCTATGCACAGCTCCGACTCAGCCTCAGCCATGATGACATTTTCCTGCAGGCATTTCCAGCAGATAATGAGAGAAGTGTTCACTCACACCACCAAAAATCCCACCCCCCCTCCAAAAAAAGGAAGAAGGAAGAAAAAAGAAGGGAAAGGAAAAAGAAAAAGAACAGAATGAAAACAAATAAAGGAGACCAAGAGAGGTGTAAAAAATCGTCAAATCCCAAACTCCATTGACTATGAAAACCGTTCTAGTTCGCCATTGTCCTCGTATTGTGTGAGCTGCCGAAGATTACACCGTCCACTCGCCTTCCTCGTATTGGCTCGTCTCTCTGACGATCGGCACTAGACCCTGCAAACGCATCGGCGACAGGCGACGGCTCTGCCAAGGGAAACCCGTATTGTTCAATGCAGCGCGAGTGTGCGTGCTTCCGTACTCGTAATTCAAAAATCCCTTGCACCAGCGCAGCACGGCGCCCACACGCACACCCGGCGCCGTTGGCAATCTCTTCCAGTGCGACCTCGGTCCGCCACATACTGCGGCCCTCCAGACCGCTCGTTACTTGCGCACTGCTGCCGCGGCCCCGGCCTCGCGAGCTCGCGCCCAGACCAGCCGGGATCAGCAAGCCCAGAGCGGCCAGACGCTCCCACGCCCGTGACGCGACGCCCCGGCCCCAGACGCGGGCTCCAACCGCCAACGACAGTCGTGCTGCCGCCGGGCGGCCGGCCCACGCCGCGGCCACTGGAGTGTGGATAGCGCCCCGTGCCAACACCCAGGCCAGAGCCGGCGAGGGAGGCCTGCACGCGCTGCCGGCTCATCAGCGACACGTACTCGTCCGTAGGCCATGGCAAAGTTGACCGTGTCGGTGCTGAGCACAATATCGAGGCGGGCGGCCGAGATAAAGCAGCGACAGCTCGAGCTCAGAGAGAGCCGCGAGGAGGTGCAGCTTGGAATCGGGTGGCGCGAGGGGGAGCGTGTCGACGTCGCCGAGAGACTTGGCAGAGGCAGCAGACTCGCCAGCCGAGCGCGGAGGACGACCCACGCCGCGCCGGACACCGCCCTCGCTTGGAGCGCCCCAGGTTGCCGCCCAAGGCGCCCTCGCCAACCGGTGGCAGACGGAGACGAGGCGCTGCTGACGACACAGCCGCAAGGGGCATCAGGGCACGTCGTCCAAAAGGCCGGGACGGACTTGCTGCTGTAGTAGTGGAAGACGAGCTGGTCCTGAAAGTGGCCGTCGTCTTTGGCCGTGTCAATCATGTGCTTCCACCACTGGAGGAACTCGGCGTGGCCTTCCATTTCGTCCAACGTCCATGGCGTCCGCCTCTTTGTCCTTTTTGTTGTGCGCTATTGCCGTCATTGTCATTTTCGTCGTCAACATCGAGACCAAGCCGGCAAATGTCCCAGAAGCCGGCACATGTCCCATGACACACGCCCGGCAAGACTGCGTGCCAATGGCAAATAAACGTAGCGGTGGCTGAAACTGGCTCTTGACGCGCTTTTCGAGGCTCTCGACGACGTCAATCTTGGTCGTGAGGCCCAGCACGGCAATGGTGCTTGCGCGCCTGGGCAATATCAAACAGGTTGTAGAGCAGCGTCTGCCGCGCGTGCGTCGCAAAGAGGTCGAACTCGTCAATAATAAAGACAACGGGCCGTCGACGTCACGGCCGGCACTGCCGCGCCGCCCTCGCCGTCTTTTTCGGCGCCCGCCACCGCCCCGTGCCAATCGTCGCCGCCTGGATTTCGGACGGATGCGACAGCAGTGCGAGCAGCGAGGCCAACGTGTCCGCATAATTATTAGATCTGCAATTGTCAGTGCGTGGTCACGGTAGTCGTATATATAGAGGTGGGCCTACCTTGTTGACAAAACGTCGTCCTCGACGGCCATCTCCTTGCCCAGCTGCCGCCAGATCTCACGCAACGCCAGCTTGTCGTCTGTGTGGATGAAACCGTTGAGCCGCACAACGTGGAATGCTCCGCCGTGGTCGGCCGCCAGGTCTCCGAGTATTGACTCCACCATCTAGCCTTATTAGCAGTTTGGTCTTGTGGAAAATACTCTCTCCTTTTGTTCTTCTCACTCTCTCCTCGGGGAAACTGCGTACCGTTGTTTTGCCCGTCCCCCGTGCGCCAATGACCCATCATAGAGTTGCCCTCAGCCCGCCACAACCGTCTGCTTCACCACACTGGTGGAACCTTATTGTAGCCTCATCCTGGCCCTGCAGCCGCACGCGGTGCGGCCAGTGCAGCGGCCGAGCAGGACACGCTTCATCTTGGAGAGGTGGTGCTCAAAGTTGGCAATGTCGGCGCCAAAATTCGCGTGCAGCCTTGGCTGCTGCTGCTAGCTCTGCCAATGCAGTCTGCTCTTCGTCTTCTGTTGTCGCCTCTGCGGCACTAGCCCCTGAGCAGCAGCCTCTTTTGCCTTGGCGAGATTGTCTCGTACTGGGGCCCGCTGCTGCTGCTGGCGCCGAACACAGTTCTTGCAGAACCAGTCGCCCTCGGGATGACGGGAATTTATAGCATTGCTGGTGTACGGCTAGGTCGCAGGTTTCGCAAAAGACAATCTCGTTGGGCGGTTCCGAGTCGGGCTTGCTGCAGACGGCGCAGACGTCACCATCGCTGTCATCGTCCACGACGTCTGGCACAGGTTCTGCCGTCATCGTTGCTGGTGCCGCCATCGTTGCCGTAGCTTGCTTAGACTGGGATTCTGTCGGGGCTGTTTCTTTCGAGGCGTCCTTGTGCAGAGCATCTTTCCACGGGCCCGCTTTTGGTGTTGGCTTTTCGGTCGCAGTGGCCGGCGTTGCCCGTGCACGTCTCGCCGAAGCCGGTGTGCCCATAGACCGTTCGCATCTGGTGCAGCCACTTTAGGCCTGCCCTCTTCCTTGCCGATGAAGGCGCTTTCATGGGTGTTTTGGGTGTTTTTGCTGCTGCAGACGTATTTGTAGAAACAGCTGATCTCGAGCGTTTCCTTGTTGTTGAAGGGGCAGCGGCCTCTTCATATCAACGTGCTTGCGCAGGAACAGGAGAAGCCTCGATGACCGCCACTTCGGCAGAACCCGGTAGCTGGCGCAACGCCGTTTGTTGCCGACGAGTTTGCCGCGGACGGGTTCCCCTGCCGGCATTGTTGGCGATGCTTGCGTCTCCACCAATCGGTCCAGATAATCTCTTCGGTTGTTACGATGCGGCTCGCACGCGGCAGACTGCCTTCGAGCCCCGTTTTTCAGTTTGTCTGTCCCGTCAATGGTCAGGTCTTCCAGCACATCGCGTCTTCTTTTTCTTGTCGCCGCCGCCGGTGTGGTTGTCTTTGCTGCTGACGTTGCTGAGGACTTTGTAGCTGATTCCGTGGCTGGTTTCGCCGCAATGTAGGCTGCCTCTTGGACGGAGTGTCGGGTGTTGGCGAGGCGGATCCCACGAGCGTGTGTTCCTCGAACGTCGACCCGGCACCATTTGTGGAGTAGTTGTCGTCGGCGTCGTGGCCGCCGCCGCGGCCACATCAACAATCTCGTCGTCACCATTGCCCTCCGGTGCTGTCATTCCCGGAAAGTCGTAGATCTTGTCGAGGTTCCTCTCGCAAAACTTGTCCGCGCATTGTTGCGCTCATTTAGGATGACGTGAACGGCCG